>JADRCD010225340.1:0-35076 GCA_019843815.1 Montemys delectorum | reverse complement strand
AGATAGGGTTTCTCTCTGTAGCCCTGGCTGTCCTGGAACTCACTCTGTAGATCAGGCTGGCCTCGAACTCAGAAATCCGCCTGCCTCTGCCTCCCAAGTGCTGGGATTAAAGGCATGCACCACCACCGCCCGGCAGTTTGGCTGTTTTCATTCACTTATTGAGGATAGGTAGCCGAACCTGTCTCAGGGCACAGGCTGTGGCCCTCAATTTGGATAGCAAAGTGACCATAAAGGAACAAAATATACATTTACATTTCTGGGGTGGGTGCCATTCACAGTGAGCTAACCCCAGGGTGCAGAGGATGCTGGGAAGTTCCCAGCAACTGCTGGAGTGGTTTCCCTCACGGACATTTTCCTCACCCAGGTTTGCAGGCCTTTCTCAGCTGCCTTTACTCCCCTATTGAAGGAGGAAGTTGGGTTTCAACTCTGTTTTAGATTCTCAAAGAACGTTGGGCCCCAGGCTTTGCTTTCCTGAGGGCCTTCTATCTCTATTGAGCAACTAGGGTTCTTTTGAACCACTTGGGGGGTTGCCATATGGTGATTGCCTTTGCCCTCCAGGACTCTTTAGTTGAACAATAATTTCAGTGTTAGTGTTAAATAGAGAGACCTAGCTGTTAATCTCAAAGATGGGAGGGGAAAGACTACCCACCAAAATCATCATGGTCAAATTAATTAAAACAATTAGTTAATTAAAGCAAGCTTTTTTATTCAAGTGTGCAGGCTGCCCCTCTCTAAGGCAGGGTTTAAGAGATCAGCCTTGGATTCGAGGAAGAGGAGGCTCTTACAGCTTAGGGGTAGAGGGTTTCCAAATGGCGGATTTAGCTGGCAAGATAGGCAAGGTTACAGGAGCTTTCTCGTTCGGTAGTTAAGGTTACAGGTGGGGCATAGCCCATCCTGGAGAGAGGAAAGTTTAATCGTAGATAGGAATGTAGGAATGAACCTAGTTTGTCTTTACTATAAGATGGCTTTTAAGTCTAAAACTGAGGCAAACTGCGTCTTCAATAGCAACTGGCGCTAGAGGAGAGAGTGAGCAGAAAGTACTGGGAACCTGACCATGATCCCACGGCAGGGCCTGCAGAGGTGGCGACACACTCTGCCATTCCTGGAGTCAGAGCTTGTTGTGCCGGGGAAATGCTAGTGATCCCCAAAACACACACAGGAGTCAATCTGATGGGACTCACAGCAGGGTCTTTACTCTATTCCAGCTAGCTCGGGGACCCCCAATGCACCTCCATCAGGCAGGACGGTTTTGATGGTGGGAGAACCTCGAATGTCTATCGGAGCAAGGCTTTATAGTAAACAGAAAGCATCTAATTGGAAAGTACTGTGTCCTCTAACATAATTGGCCGGTGCTGGGAGTCATATTATAAACTTAGCTTCTGCTCCCCTCTGCATTGGTGGTCGTTAGGCAAGGGGTGGGCTTGTAACCTGGGGTGCAGGTTTGTTGGGGGAATAACCTGGAGACACTGGTCTTGTTGAGAGTATAACCTGGAAACTCTGGTCTTGTTGGGGATTAGTCTAGAGACTGGAGCTAGGCTCAGGTTTTGCTGGGGGGGGGGGGGCAACTTGGAAACTAATGCGAGGTACCAACCTCTTGGTTTACCTGAGTTCAAACTTAGGTCAGATTCTCTAAAATGGAGTCTGAATGTAAACGATTTGGCATCTCAAGCTCTGTGGAGACATGTTTGGCTCTCTTTTATCTTGGGTTTGCTTTTTCCCTGAAGGAACCTGTGTGTAGTTTAATCGTCTGAGAAGGAGGATTAGCTCTGTTAGCTCTAGGAAAGAATATGGCTTGATTTCTTCAGGTTATGAAGCCTGACTTCCTAGAGTGGTCCATGTCGTAAAGGGACAAAACCATAATCCGTCAATAATGGCACTTGAAGAGCAGGCCTTGTCAGGTTAGAGGGGTTTGCTTTGATTTGTTTTGTTTGTTTTTTTAAGCAAATCTGGGGTGCTGCTGAACTATTTTGGGGCATCTGCCACATGACAGGTAAGTTGGGGGCTCCTTTGAGCCCTTTGTTCTCAGTTCATTTTGGGCTGGGGATTAGACCAGGGCCTCATGAGTGCTAGGCAAGTGCTCTACCAGCTACCTCAGTTGCCTAACTTGCCTCAGATGTCACCCGCTAACATTCTTGGCTCATTTTTTGCGCCTGTTAGTTAAAACCTTTGGAATGTGAATCTCAGCAGATTAATTCGGTGGCAATCTAACGAATCTTACATCTAAAGAGTGCTGTAAGAGAAGAGAGTATCTTGCCCACTTCAGTGAGCACAAGCAGGAAGGGAGAGAGAAAAACAGGGGTGTCACTTGACACTGTAAACAGTCACTGAGATAATGCTCAAATAGTATGTCCCCAAATGGAGAGATCAAGAGGCCTCTCTTCCTTTTTTTTTTTTTTTAAATTATTTTTATTTCATGTGCATTGGTGTTTTGCCTGCATGTAGGTCTGTGTGAGGGTCCCCTGAAACTAGGATTACAGGTATGATCTGCACCGTGGGTTCTGGGAACTGAAGCCTGTCCTCTGGAAGAACAGCGAGTGCTCTTAACTGCTGAGCCATCTCTCCAATCTCTCTAGCCCCTCGGTTTCTATTTTTTAGATGTATCATGTTTTCTCTCTCTCTCTCTCTCTCTCTCTCTCTCTCTCTCTCTCTCTCTCTCTGTTTCGTGTGTGTGTGTGTGTGTGTGTGTATGTGAAACAGAGAGAGAGAGAGAGAGAGAGAGAAAGAGAGAGCACTCGAGCGCACAGTGAGGTGAGTACCATGGAGACCAGGGGCATTAGAAAGTGTGGTGCAGTCCTAGGTAGGCTCAGTCTGAGGTCATGCAGCACATGTGCAAGAAAGGGTGACTGGCACTGTCCCTCGGCGATGGACTTACCATCTTAACCAGCAAGACTTGCTTTCTGTAGGAGTGACTCAGTGATTTTGGTTGGTTTCTCTGGGGTGCTTTATCTGAAGCAACATAAAATGTTCTTCTCTTTGTTTTTTGTATTTAGGATTAGACCCGGGGCTCAATGGATAAGCGATCCACCCTAAGTTATGTTTCCACCCCCAAGAGACAAAGTCCTTCAGCAGCACTAATAACATTTAAAGCCCCCTTCTCCTCTCTCAGCACGTGTGATTGCTCTCTCCAAAACAAAGCTGCCTAGAGGCAAGCATAGCCAGCCAGAAGCTTGGAGAAAGGCTCCTGGGGCTAGAAGCTAGTGAGGAAGTGAGGGTACGGAGAGCTTTTGGCAAGAGGGCTCAAGAAAAAGAGACAAGGATTCTAGCTTTCTATTTTTCTTGGCTGCAATGGAGAGATGACAGGTTTAACTAGGAGAGTGACCTGCCCTTGTTTGTAATCAGAAAGATCTGGACATCAGAGACTGATGGACGGAATTCAGCAGGTCAGTGACATTGCCATCTTCACCACCTCTAATGAGAATTTAGTGTTTCCTGCAGTCAACAGTACAGACGGCTACCAGCAGCATCAGCGAGGCCTTCGGACCAGTCACCGGCAAGAACCACTCATGTTTCTATGCTGCTGTCAAAGGTCAAAGTTGCAACAACGTAGTTTAGCAATCTTAATTGGCTTTATTTTGTGTTCTGGAATTGGGCAACAACTCTGTAAATTGGAATAAGTGCTCTAAAGAGCCAAGGAGAAGGAATTGGTTTTATAGATGGGAAAAGGCTTGGGGGAAATGCAGAATGGATTGGTTATTTCAAAACCACTTAGCAGCTGCTCATGACCCAGACAAGAGGACCATGGGTTTGAGGTCATCCTAGGCTACAGAAGGAGAGTCTGGTCTCAAAGTCTCATTTGAGGGGCACACCAGAGTGCATGCCTAGTGTACACAGAGCCCAGCTTCCATCTCGTGCCACAGACACCAGGCATGTTATGTATATTTGACAGACATCCCAGCAGTCAGGAAGGGGATAGATGTGGCCATCAGTAGTTCCAGATCACCCTTGGCTACCCAGGGACCTGGAGGCTAACCTGAGCTACCTGAGATCCTGTCTCCAGAAGAAGAAAAGGGGGAGAAAAGGAAATACCGTATCCTGCAAGGTGAGGAGACAGAATAATATAAAAATGCCTGGTTGTCTAAACACAGAATTGCCTCTTTTGGGCAAGGATTAAGATGGAGAATTCCACTGTCATGGCAACCGGAACTGGCCTGTTTAGGACGTCTGTGCTGTTAATTTCTCTAATCAGATGAACAGTATACACCTTGACCCTGTGACTGTTTAGCATGTATGAGTGCATTTTGGTTTTGAGCCTAAAACCAAAGTGCTGGAATTCAGATGGGGATACCACAAAGACCGAAGCGAGACCTACCGACAGGCTTCGGACCCTGCCTCAGAATCCAGGTCTGTAGTAGTTACCTTGCTGTGGCTGTGATAAATCACAATGCCCAAGGAAACGTAGAGAACAAACAAGGCTTTATTTAGGCTGATGCTTCTGAAAACATTGCTTCTCTTGCATGTCAGATATTTACATGCAAAATTACAGTTATGAAGTAGCCAAGAAATAATGTTGTGTGTGTGTGTGTGGGGGGGGAGGGTCACCATAACATGAGGAACTGTATTAGAGTCGAAATATTAGGAAGGTTGAAAACTACTGCTCTAAAGGGGTAAGAGCCAATCGTGGCCAGGAGTCGTGGAGACAGAACTGGAAGCTGCAAGATCTGAACCAAACAAAAGTGAGAGGCAGTGAACAGTAAATAGGCCAAAGCGTTAATCCCTCATGCCGGTGTCCTTCGAAAGGTATGGAGTTAGCAGTCTAGGCCAAAGTTTGTTTATTCTTGGCAATTCTTCTGTCTATAACCCTTTACCATTCTAAGGCCAGAAGTCATTGGCTTCTATTAATAAACTCTTTGTGTTAGCAAGGGGATTAAAAAGATAAAAGCTTAATTGTTAGGGCTCCCTTCTCTCTGGCTCAAGGACCTCTCACTGGCCGAGAGAAAAGAAAAGAAGAAAAAGAAAATCAATTACTCAGACAAGATACACAGACGCACACACAATCACACATGCATACATACATCCTAGTCGGGTCCAACTACCTGTCTTATCTGCTTCACAAGTGTTCATGCACACTTACGTATATACACATACACCTACATATGTATTCATAAACATACGTATAGACAAACGGACATACACATATATACATTTGGTGGATGGGGCAGAGCCCCAGATGCCACACTTCATTCTTCCTCTCTGGCCTTCTTATTCCTTCTCATACAGAAGTTCTTTAGAAAATTACCTCGTCGATAAAATGTTTCACAAAAGGTGAGTTACAAAAGGACATTGATATTAAGTTCAAAGCAGTGTTCCATTCTGGTAGCTCATTATAAGATTGAAGCAACAGTTTCACATGACCTGACCTTAATAGTGCACACCTGTGGCTTCATCCTTGGGCCTGACCTAGAATGAATGCTTTTCCTTGATCACAAATTTCTCCGAAGCCCATGTCTCTTTCTAGCGTAATTGTGGAAGCTCACTGTGGTCCTTATTATGCAGCCTTTACTTAGTATTCTATGAGGAGTGGGCACATCTGTGCTTGATTCTAACTTTATTGCATCTTTCTGGCAAAACAACTAAAGTCATCTCCTTAAACTTTCTTCCTAAAATTATTTGAATCAAATCAGGGATTCTAGAAAATCATGAATTCGGGCTGGCAAGATGGCTCAGCGGGTAAGAGCACTGACTGTTCTTCCAAAGATCTTGAGTTCAAATCCCAGCAAACACATGGTGGCTCACAACTACTCATAATGAGATCTGACGCCCTCTTCTGGAGTGTCTGAAGTCAGCTACAGTATACTACTTATGTATAATAATAAATAAATCTTAAAAAAAAAAAGGAAAAGAAAA
Source organism: Montemys delectorum (assembly GCA_019843815.1). Lineage (NCBI taxonomy): Eukaryota > Metazoa > Chordata > Mammalia > Rodentia > Muridae > Montemys > Montemys delectorum. The sequence continues at coordinate 29,232 of JADRCD010225340.1, read as the reverse complement.
AAAAAAAGAAAATCATGAATTCATCGAAACAGTACTAAATCATCAAAGTTCATTTTCATGTTGATCTGAGGAAATTCGCTCAGTAGGGTGGGCTGAAGCCCAGGAATCATTAGGCTATGTAATAGTGGCAGCAAAAAGCATATCAGCAGTGAGGGGCGATCCTGGAATGAAGTCTCTTGGGACCTTGCCTCTCAGAGCTCACCTATCACAGGCCGTGTAAGACTGGTAGGCCTTCTCCAGAAAACTTACCTTTATCCTCTTTTAGAAGGCTCACTCCGTCAGTGACATTCTTCCTCCAGCAAGGCATACCTTCTAAGCTTCACCAGATAGTGCAGCCAACCAGGAAACAAGTCCTCAGATGCCTGAGACTGTGGAAGCCATTTCCCATTCAAATCCCCACAGTGCCCCTTTGTGCCCTAATTGTATGGGATGGGCGGCAGCTTTCTTCAGAGTTCCCTCATTCATCCTTGCTGCCTGCCCCCCTGCTCCACCCTCCCCGACACCCCCCCCCAACAAAGAACGCAGCCACCTCCAGTCTTCCAGAGCAGATGTCACACAGGAGGAAAGGGAACTCAGTGGGGGAGGGAAGGCTGAACTTGGTCAGCCTAGATTCTTATCACACCTATGCCTCTGTTTCTGCCTGGCAGAGAATCTTCTACAAAGCTTTTGTCTGTTGTACGAGCCAACAGCTTTTGACCCAGGTCACTGTATGGACATCTGTGCCCATCTACAAGTCACTCCTCATTTCTATATAATCCTCTAGGCTCCCAATCCTCCCCCACTCCCTATAGGAAAAAAGATCATAAAAAAGCATGAGGGGTGTGTAGTATACTTAAGTGCCTGGATCACAGGCGCCAGAGGTATGCCCTTCCCTTTGTGTGCCGATAAGCCTGCCCATTTTCTCTTGTATTCCCAACACAAAGGGGTCCCGTGCTTCACTCTGAAAGATCTCGGTTGGTTCAGTCACCCATCATTTTGTGACTGGCTGATTTTTGTCAGTGTAGTGCAGGTGACGAGCATTGTGTATTTTGACTTCCAGAAGTACTGATCCTGGAGGAACCTGACTTCCTGATAGCAACTTCTTTAAAGCCTTTTTGTTTGTTTGTTTGTTTGTTTGTTTGTTTGTTTTTTTAGGAAGTTTTGTCTCAGTTAAGCCTTTGCCAGAGCAGACAGGACCTTTCTTTGACCTCTTCTGTGCCTGTGCAGAGCCTAGCACAGGAGCTTAGCCCAAAGCTACAACCTTCTGCAACTCTAACACACATTATGGATGGTGATGTCTAGACACCATTCATGCTTATTTCGTGGAACACTTGGGGTTTGATCGGATACATGCTGTTACTTTTAGTTTATTTGAGTTACTTTTCTTGTTGGTGACAAAGTACCTGGCCAAGGCAGCTTGATAAAGGAAGGGTTTGGGCCTGAGGAGAAGGCTCCACAGCTAAGAGCATTTGTTCTTCCAGAGGAGCTGGGGTCCCAGCACCCACAAGGTGGCTCAAAACCATTTGTAACTCTAGTTCCAGGGGAGCTGATGCCATCTTCTGGCTCCTTCCAGTACTGCACATTCCTGGTGCTCAGACATACCTGCAAGGCAAAATATCCATATGCATAAAATAAGAATAAATAAATCTTGCTTAAAAAGAGAAAAGGGGAGAAAAGGATGGGCTCATTTTGGTTCACAGTTTGTGTTTACAGTCCACCATGACAGGGAAGGCATGATGGCAGTAGCATGAGGTCAGAGGTTACATTTCAGCCAAAGTCAGATAGGAGGGAGAGATGGATACTGGTACTCAATTCAGGCTCCAACTTACCAAGTGCTGAGTGCTGGACCCCAGCCCAGGGGATGGTACAGGCTGAATTCAGGTGGATCTTCCCCTTTCAGATAAACCCCTCTGGAAACTCCCTTTTAGACATGCCCAGAGGGCTGGGGAGATGGCTCAGAGATTAAGAGCCCTGGCTGCTCTTCCAGAGGTCCTGAGTTCAATTCCGAGCAACCACATGGTGGCTCACAACCATCTGTAATGGGATCCGATGCCCTCTTCTGGTGTGTCTGAAGACAGTGGCAGAGTACTCAGATAAAATAAAGAAATGAATCTAAGTTAGACATGCTCAGAGACTAACTGCTGAGCCATCTCCCTGGCTCAAAGCAGTGAACAAGGGGCTGTGGTTGGGTCCCAAGCTGGGGTTGGGGTATCAGCACTGTGGGTGCCTTATATCTGCCAGGAGCTCTGATGACCTCTTCTGGAATCCATGAACACCTGCACACATGTGCACAAACACAGACAAATAAAATAATAGAAATATTTTTAAAAGACTTATATGTAAATCTTTCCCTTTGGGCATCTGTTAGTGTACATATAGAAATGGCTTTTGTTTCTTCTCTCTGTTTGTCTACCGTCTGTTAGTTGGCATGTTCCTGATCATGGAACCTGGAGGGTAAAGGAAAGGAAAACTTTTTCTTTTTTGTTTTTGTTTTTGTTGTTGTTGTTTTCGAGACAAGGTTTCTCTGTGTAGCCCTGGCTGTCCTGGAACTCACTCTGTAGACCAGGCTGGCCTCGAACTCAGAAATCTGCCTGCCTCTGCCTCCCAAGTGCTGGGATTAAAGGTGTGCGCCACCACTGCCTGGCAAAGGAAAACCTTTTCATCGCAGTAGCTTGTGGGGAACAAGTTGGGGTCCTGGGGCCAGAAGATTGTGGTAGAACCTCTGACTTTGAGGGCAGAACAGCTGCTGGTGGTGACCAGATGTCATGGGACCCAGGTGCTACTATTGGTCATAGGGTCAGAGCCGGAGTCCACAAGAAGCCAGGTTCAGCCATCATCCTCCATAAGCCAATTGAACTAACCAGACTTAGAGTGAAATGCAGAAAAATGGGACTTATTCAGTGTGGCTACATGGGAGAAGAGAAAGAGAGAGAGAGAGGGAGGGAGGGGGGTGAGGGGAGGGGAGGGGAGGGGCCAGCCATGGCCACGTGGAGAGAGGGGGAAAGGAGAGTAAAGACAAGAGAAAGAGGTTAAGAGAGAAGAGAGAAAGAGAAGGTGGAGGGGCAAACAGCCCCTTATATGGTGGGCTGGGCTACCTGTCTGTTCGCATGTAGCTGTGGGGCAGGGCATACCTGGCTGTGGTCAGTTGACTGGGGGGTAGAATCCAGTCAGAATGCTGGGAGCTGGGGCATTGTCTAGCCACAGGATACTAGAGTGAGGGCTCTGCCAGCCATCTATGTCTGGGGGGCATGGCTTACTATTCAGTCCCTTACAGAATACTCTACTGGGTCGCTGGGAGTAAGTCAGGCTCTACCAAGAACACAGACTGCTTTTCACCGTCCAACAATACATATATGGTTTATTATATATATATATGTGAGTCCACTGTAGCTGTCTTCAGGCACACCAGAAGACGGCATCAGATCGCATTACAAGTGGTTGCGAGCCACTGTGTGGTTGCTGGAAGTTGAACTCAGGACCTCTGGAAGAGCAGTCATTGTTCTTAACCACTGAGCTATCTCTCCAGTCCTGCCATTATATTTTTAATAAGCCTTAATCAGCACAATAGCTGGACAGCTGCCTACTTTCCATGCTGATAGAATCTATTTCCCTATCGATAACCGCGATTTACAACTTACTATTTGCTCTTAACTCCTTTTGGGCAGCCCTCGGGGTCAGGTTTTTTATGGCTCACCTATCCCATGGTGGCGTCTCCTTTCCCCTTCCTGCACATTCTTCCTTTATTCCACGGCAGCTTCTTCCTCCTCCTTCCCTCCTCGTGGCCCTCTCTCTGACCCCAAGTCTTTGAAACCCAAATCCCACCTATGTCTCTTCTGCCCATTTATTTACTAATCACAATTAACTGGGGGCAAGGTCACTCAGTGTCTTAGTGCAGATTCTAGGGCCCCAGTCTTGGGGGCCCCAAATTAATATTAGAGTACCAGCAACGTTAGGCCAACTAAGGGGTGGGGCGTGGCACTACCAATGTGTTTTGGCAACAGGTGCGTAGGGTGGCGTGATGAGTGAGTCACAGCAGTGGTGATGAAGGAGGAAGAGGAGAAGCAGCTTGGAAGGGAAGGAGAGAGAGCAAGGGAAACAGCTCGCTTGGCGGAGGTCCTCAGGCAGAGGAGCTAAAGCAAGCTAAAGATAAGCAGAGTTGCTGTCTGCAGTGAGGAGATCCTTAGGGATGGAGGAGGAGGTGGAGCCAGCTGGATAAGGAGGTGAGGTCACTAGAGAAGAAGGTGGGGTCGCTGGAGAAGGAGGTGGGGTCGCTGGAGAAGGAGGTGGAGTTGCTGTTGAAGGAGGTGGGGCCGCTGGAGAAGAAGGTGGGGTCAGCTGGAGAAGGAGGTGGGGTCAGCTGGAGAAGGAGGTGGGGCCACTGGAGAAGGAGGTGGGGTCAGCTGGAGAAGGAGGTGGGGCCACTGGAGAAGGAGGTGGGGTCAGCTGGAGAAGAAGGTGGGGCCAGTTGTTTTTTTTTCTTTTCTTTTCTTTTCTTCCCCACCCCCCCCCCCCCCCCCCAGGCAAAAGAAGAGAAAGTTCTTGATTAGGCCAATTTCTCTGAATGGGAGGAGACCTCCGGTGAGGGTGGGCCCCAGTAGGTGTGCCTAGTTTTCCAGGAGCCAGGTATGGCTTCTCCAGCCTCATTCAGAGTTATGGCTTCTCTGAGCTCGTTCACTTTTTCTAACAGAAGAGGCAAGGCTGGTGTTAGGAGCCCTGGGATCATCAAAGAATGATGATACTCTGTCACAGCTGGTGTTGGAGAATGTTCTGTAGTGTGTGTGTTCTAACACGGACTCTCACTCTGAGCAGCCAGGCTAGAATTCTTGATCTTCCTGCCTCAGCCGTAATGTTCTAGGATTATAGGCTGTGCCCGGATGAGTGTCCTCGCATCCCACCTTTTCTAGCTAAAACAGGACTGTGGTGGCACAGACTGGTCCATCTGTTCTTTCTCATGCCACTCCCCAGCTAAGCCAAGGGGCCAGACAGGCGCAGACGGTGCCGTTTCCATGGCATGCCTGCTCTGCCCTGTACAGGGAGGTACCCCGTGCTGGGTTCAGTTTCTAAATTTGTAAAATGAGACAGAGCATGGTGAGTGATGTCCAGAATATCCACATTTCTAGTGCAGGGGGTTGGGTATCCGAGCCTCTCCGGTGTGGAGGTGTGGAACTGAGCAGGAAGGGTCTGAGCCATCTCGCATCCTGCCCTGTCAGGTACCTGAAATTAATCATCTCTTCCCTCCTTCCCTCTGTCCTTTTCATTTTTCCCCCCACTTTATTTCTGTACGTGGGTATATTGCCTTCATGTGTATCTGTGCTCATGTGCCTGCAGTGCCCTCAGAGGCCAGAAAAGAGCATCGGATCTCCTGGAACAGAAGCTACATATGATTGTAAGCTGCCATGTGGGTGCTGGGAATAAAACATAGGTCCTCTGGAAGAGCAGTCAGTGCTCTTAACCACGGAGCCATCTCTCCAGCCCCGAGTTCTTTCTTTCCTTCCTTCCTTTCTTTCTTCCTCTCTCTTTCTTTCTTTCTTTCTTTCTTTCTTTCTTTCTTTCTTTCTTTCTTCATTTTTTCTTTTTGTTTTTCCAGACAGGGTTTTTCTGTATAGCTCTGGCTGTCCTGGAACTCACTCTGTAGACCAGGCTGGCCTCGAACTCCGAAATCTGCCGGCCTCTGCCTCCCAAGTGCTGGGATTAAAGGTGTGTGCCACCACTGCCCGACTAAAGTTTCTTTCTTTCTTTCTTTTTTAAGATTTATTTATTTATTTTTATTTATATGAGTACACTGCAGCTATCTTTAGACACACACTAGAGGAGGGAGTCAGATCTCATTATAGATCATTGTAAGTCACCATGTGGTTGCTGGGAATTGAACTCAGGACTTCTGGAAGAGCAGTCAGTGCTCTTAACTGCTGAGCCATCTCTCCAGCACCACCTTCTTTCTTTCTTCTTCCTTTCTTATTGTTTCATTTTGTTTGAGACAGGTCTGGTGTCTTAGTCAGGGTTTCTATTCCTCCACAAACATGACCAATGGCCTTCCATGGCCTCTGACTGTGCCAAGCCTCAGCTGCTCTTCATGATCCTTTCATGCCTTCAAAACCAGTACCACCTGGGTGACTCTTACACATTACCAAGTCCTGTTGCAGCACAAGGTACAACCTTGGCTATCTCTGGAGCACAGCCTCTTTGTGCTCTCAGAAAACACTTCCGAAAAGATTTCACCTCAATGATGTTGGTCTCTTTTTAATCACTGCTAATTTCTTAGCTCCAGCTAACCAGCATCAATAGTCCCAGTAGTAGTTCTGGTATCTTGTTAGTCACAGCTGATTCTTCAGCCCGAGCTCACCAGAACCACAGAATCTTCACAATCAAAATAACATCAAGCTAGGCCTCTATCTCCTGCGCTGTTCTCAACATGATTTTCCAAGCTCCTACAGACATCCCACAGAGTTCTTAACAATCAGTGGCTCTTCTAGCTCAAAAGTTCCAAAGTCCTTCCACAGTCCTCCCCAAAACATGGTCAGGTTGTCACAGGAATACCCCACTTCTGGTACCAATTTGTCTTAGTCAGGGTTTCTATTCCTGCACAAACATCATGACCAAGAAGCAAGTTGGAAAGGAAAGGGTTTATTCAGCTTACTTTCACATTGCTGTTGATCACCAGAGGAAGTCAGGACTGGAATTCAAGCAGGTCAGGAAGCAGGAGCTGATGCAGAGGCCATGGAGGGATGCTCCTTACTGGCTTGCTTCCCCTGGCTTGCTCAGCCTGCTCTCTTATAGAATCCAAGACTTCCAGCCCAGGGATGGCACCACCCACAAGGGGCCCTACCCCCTTGATCACTAATTGAGAAAATGCCCCACAGCTGGATCTCATGGAGGCACTTCCCCAACTGAAGCTCCCTTCTCTGTGGTAACTCCAGCCTGTGTCAAGTTGGCACACAAAACCAGCCAGTACATCTGGTTATATAGCCTAGGCTAGCCTCACACTCATGGCAATCCTCCTGCCTCAGCCTCCCAAATACTGGATCACAGGCATAAATCACCACACCCAGCCCTTTTGTTCTTTTTAGGAGCCAATATCTCACCAGTTGCCCAGACTGTCCTCCAACTCCTGGGTCCAATCCTCCTGCCTCACCCTCCCTTGTGGCTGGGCTTACAGGTATGTGCCATCATGTCTGCTCACAACATTGATTCTTTTTTCATTTGTTTGCTTTTAAGACAGAATGTTGTGTGGTCCAAACCTGCTCCAAATTTTAGGTCCTCTATCTTTACCTCTAGGAGTACAGGCATACACCACCACACCCAGCTCCAAACAGGAGTAAAGTGTGCTGGAATGAATTAGCATTTACAGCTCTACAATATGAACCTACATATAGAAGCGCATTGTTTAATAATTTCTAGAAAAGGTCTCATGTAGCCCAGGCTGGCCTTGAACCCACTATATAGCTGAGAATGACTGAATTTCTAATGTCCTTGCCTCCACCTCCAAAGTACTGGCACTACAGTTGTTAGCTAACATGCCTCGTTTTACAGTGTGTTGGTGACTGAGCCCAGGGCTCCATGCAAGCACTCTCGTCACTGAATTAGTCACAGGTCTCCAGCTCTATCACTTGTGTGTCATTGTAAAGTGATGTGGGATCCTTAGTGATAAAGGAAACTGGCTTCCAAGGAAGGCACCGTAGAGGGCTTCAAAGGCACTAGAAGCTAAACCAGCATTAAGATCATGGAATCCTAACCTGGTGGTGGTGGTGGCCCAAACCTTTAATCCCAGCACTGGGGAGGCAGAGATAGGTGTGAGTTCGAGGTCAGCATACTCTACAGAGCCGAGTTCCAGGACATTCAGGGTTACACAGAAAAAAAACTAAACCACACACACACACACACACACACACACACACACACAGAGAGAGAGAGAGAGAGAGAGAGAGAGAGAGAGAGAGAGAGAGAGATCATGTACTTCAGTTACAGAATGGGGATGGGGTTAAGGACCTGGCTTATTTCCTCTGTGGGAACCAGGTCAACACTGTGGATGTGGATGGTGGATCCTTGCTGGTTGCAAATCTCTGCAATTCAATGGGGAGCTGGGACTATCCCCACAGTTAAGTGGAGGAGGAACAAGTCATGCTTTCTGGCAGGACACACTTCAGGCTGACCCAGTGAGTAGGGCAGATGTGAGGCACTAGGCCACCCTGCATAGGACACAAACAGCTCCCTCAAATGAAGGGCAGTGCAGGCCGCTGGCTCAGAATTCCTGGCTGGGTACTGCCTCCAGAAATAGCCCTGAAGTGGGGGTATTTCTGTAACTAGAGACAGAAGCCACAGAGTACTGGTCCTCCTGGGTACTTGAATTGAGCCAAAGACAAAGGACAAGGGACCAGGGACCAGGGACTAGGGACCCAACTTGCTTAAGGTCATGGAGGATTCAGAAACCAGGTCCAGATCAGCACCCCACCTCCCAGTGACCTTGGAGTCTGAGAATTCCCTGTACTTCAAACTGGATCTTCCTTGACTCATGGGGAGAATTAGTAGCAATAGAAAGGCTCTTGGGGAGAGAATGTCGGATGAGGTGGCTGCTTGTTTGTTTTTCGAGAGAGGGTTTCTCTGTGTAGCCCTGGCTGTCCTGGAACTCCCTCTGTAGACCAGGCTGGCCTCGAACTCAGAAATCCGCCTGCCTCTGCCTCCCAAGTGCTGGGATTAAAGGCATGCACCACCACCTGCTGGGATGGATGGTGCGGGTGTTCTGTTTGTTGGTGTACCAGAGAAGGGTAGAGACTCAGCTTAAGGGTGGAGTTAGGGCTCCTGGATACCTGAGTAGAAAGAGGGACTCCAGAACAGAGTCACCGGGAGCATGAGATTTGTCTTACACACACACACACACACACACACACACACACACACTGGGGTGGGGTGGGGAGAGGGAGAAGAGAGACAGAGACTGCTACAGGGCTTCTCTCAGGTGTCAGGATTGGCAGGTGACAAATCCTTGCAGGTTGGAAGTGAAGAGGCCATAGTCTCTAGTCCCTGCCCTTACTCCTCAGCTGCTCCTTTCTGTCCTCTAGGGTCATCTTTGCTTGCTCTCTGGATCACCTGTCCCCAGATCATTGTGAGCCTGGCACCTCCTACCCTCTAGGGCCTCTGGCCTTTTGCAGCCAGGTTCCCTGGGCACTCCTTCACCCTATAGGGCCACAGAGCCTGGCTGTCCAGTCCCGAATAACAGGCGTGCAGAGAGGGCTCAGCACCCACCCCATCTCTCCGGTTAAGAGGCTTTTCTACCTTTCACATGGAGAATGGAGCACAGTGTTTGTTAGGGAGTCTTGAGTGGGTTCAACTTCTCGGGAGGGACCCGCAGATTCTGGATCACCGTGAGAATAAGGCAGGACAGGTCAAGAAGGAAAGACAGGTCAGGCTGAGTTCTGAGCCTCCAAGGCTACTGTGACCTGAGAGGCAGCTGTTCCAGGAAGGGTGGTATGATGGCCTACCAGCCTTTGCCCTGGTGTTGGAGGAACCCAGGGGCTGGCAGTATCTAGAGCTGGCTGCCTACATTCCTGGCCTGAGTTCAAGGTGACAGGAGACGTTCTAGATTGGGACATGGGTGGGGTGAGTGCCTAGGTCCTGGAATGGGTGTGAGGCTTGGCTCAGCCTATGGGAGCCAGGCGAGCCAGCACTGACACTTCATATCCATCTGACTTGCCCAGGGGAGCCAGTTGGACATTGGGGCTTCTGATCCTTGTATCTCCAGTGCCACTGATCCCTTGCCTGCTGAACATTTGTTTCTGGGATGACCTCAGGGCTTCTGGGCATACCTGTGCAGTGGGCACTGAGGAGTTCTTAATCCTCCTCTGGATGGGTCAGTGGGAACAAGAAGGAGAACCTTGCATGCGGTCCTCAGGAGACCTCAGCAGGGCGTTCTCTCTGTGCCTCAGCACCCTATCTGAGAGCCGGAGGCTGGCCAGAGCGTCTCAGGCCATTCTGGCCCCACCCTTCTCTCTTTGTCCTCATTTTAGTAGGGCTGATGCCAGCTCCCAATCCTGGCACCTGATATCTGTAGGACTCACCCACAAAAGTGAACCCTCGGCCCTTCTGCTGGCAGCCATCCCAGATAAGCTCTTCCCGTCCTGATCTCGGCTGCTCAGCCTCAGCCTCTGCAGCCCCATGCGTTGTGACCTGGAAGGAAGCACGTACACACTGCCCCTCCACCATGAGAGCTCGTCTCCCCTCCTGTGAGTAGCACCAAATGCCCACATCCCCAGGAACTCCTGAGAAGCAGAGTTGAAGTAGAGGCCTCCTCCGGGAGCCATGTCACACCTTCACACATTCTCTTCTCTTCCTCGGGTTGCTGTGGGGTCAGCTGACATCTCCAACTGGTTATGAACAGTGCACTCTAAGCAGTTCTTGACAGGCTCCTGTCTCCCAGATTCACTGGCTTGGGTCCCACTTACCCACAATTCCACTGGCTAAGACCTGAGCAGATGTCCAGAGCCTCTATACCCAGGTATAGGAGCGGTGGAGGACAACACACTGAAAGGCACGCTAAGACCGGACTGAGCACTCTACACACGCCACCCTTTACATTTCATATATGTCTTTATGCATTTGTGCATACATGTTTTATGCATATGTATGTGTGTATATGTGTGTATGTATGCACAAGTGGGGGTCAGAGGACAACTCACAGGAGTTGGTTCTCTCCTTCCACAATGTGGGTCTTGGGGAACCGAACCCAGGTCATCAGACTTGGTTGCAAGTGCCTTTACCACCGAGCCATCCTTTCTAAAGCCATGGTAATGCTGTGAGGGAGGTCCTGCCAGTCGCTGTTTACAGCAGTAGGGTGTCTAGTGAAGCCAGAGCCTGTCTTGAGTAATTGGTGGGCCAGGAATGTGAGGTTAGGTTTGAGAAAGGATACATGGAGATGTTTTCTGTGGAGTGGACCCCAGTCTTGTGGAGCTGAGTGAGGGGCCAAGGCCCATGCTTTGCCTACAGAAAGAGTTGGGGACATAGTGTGTTAGCACCTTAGCATTCCTTCTAGGTCCCCCCACCCCAACAGTTACCTAGCAACAGCCTGGTAGGCTTGGCTTGCTACAAAAGGGACTGTTTGGCCTTCCTTGCTCTCTGACTCTCTGACTCTCTGACTCTCTGACCCTCTTCCCTCTCCTCTTCCCCCTCTCCACTATCTCTCTCCATGCATTCCTGGCTGGCCTCTCCTCTCCTCTCCTCTCCCCTCTCCTCTCCTCTCTTCTCCTCTCTCCTCTCCTCTCCTCTCCTCTTCTCTCCTCTCCTCTCCTCTCCTCTCCTCCCCTCTCCTCCCCTCCTCTCCCCTCCCCTCTCCTCCCCTCTCCTCCCCTCCTCTCCTCTTCTCTCTCCTCCCCTCCCCTCCCCTCTCCTCTTCTCTCCTCTCCTCTCATCTCCTCCCCTCTCCTCCCCTCTCCTCCCCTCCTCTCCCCTCTCCTCTCCTCTCCTCCCCTCCCCTCTCCTCTTCTCTCCTCTCCTCCCCTCCCCTCTCCTCCCCTCCCCTCTCCTCTTCTCTCCTCTCTCTCTCTCTGTCCTTCTCTGTCCCCTTTCTTTCTCTACTTCTACTTCCTTCTCAACCCCCCCCTTCCCATGTCCCCACATAAACTTTATTCTATATCACACCCATTGTATGGCTGGTACCTTGGGGTCAGGGGAGGGATGCCTTAGCATGGGCCTGTTGAGGTAGCCCCTCCCATCTCACCATAATCCTTAGTTTTATAGAACAAATCACAGAAACCTATGAGGAAGGTTTTGTCCAGTGGGTAGCGGCAGAAAGTAGAGTTACTTAGCTGTAGAGAGGGGAGTGTGTGTGTGTGTGTGTGTAGGTATGCTCATGTATGTGTGGCTGTGTGTGTATACATATGGTTGACGTTAGGTCTCTCTTCCTTCATCAGCTTCTGCACTGAGGTGGGTTCTCACTAAACCCAGAGCTTGCCAGTTAGTCTAGTTAGCCATCTTGCCCCAGGAAGCCCCTGCCCCTGCCTATGCAGCTCAGGAGCTTTTATATGGGTGCTGGGATGCAACTCAGGTCTTGAGACAGGAACAGTGGATGCACTACCCACTGAGCCGTCCCTACAATGTCATCAGAGTTTTCCTTTGGCAGTTGGAAACTGAGCATCTGAATCAGGATGTTTTGTACTAACAGAAGATTTAGAAATATGAAGAGATATTTGATGTTCTCTTCTGGTGTGTCTGAAGAGAGCAATGATGTACTCATATACATTAAATAAATAAAAAAGAAATATGAGGAGAAATTTATTTATATCAATAAATAAGATGTTTTGTTGTGATCTGTCCCACTTCTTCTTAGATTTCTAGCTTTTCATTTTTAATTTATTTTTTAGCTTTTTTTTTTTCTTTTTGGTTTTTTGAGATAGGGTTTCTCTGTATAGCCCTGGCTGTCCTGGAACTCACTCTGTAGACCAGGCTATCCTCCAACTGAAAAATCCGCCTGCCTCTGCCTCCCAAGTGCTGGGATTAAAGGCGTGTTCCACTACCACCCGGCTATTTTTTAGCTTTTTAATATGGCTAGGTAATTTAAAATAACAGACAAGGTTTGGACCCTCCATATGTACTTTGGGGTGTGGGGCACATGCTGGGAATGAACCCAGGGGATCACACGTATAAGAGCCATCCTCCTGCTTGTTTCCTGAGTACAGGGACTATGGGGGTGCACCACCACCCCATGCTCGGTGAGATTAAAATGTACTATTTTAAACAACTCAATATATTAAAGCATCTCATTTCAACTTGGAATCAACATAAAACATAATAAAATATTTTTCTCCTTATGCTTTCTAAATCTTTTATTTGTGTAAAACAATCTACCACTGAGCTCAACCCCTGCCCAAGTCCTGATTTCTATTTCTATGGGACAGGTTTAGTCTCCAATTAATTTGGCCTTTCTAAAAGAAGAAAAGGCCATTCAGGTTAAAGACAGAGGATCTGGTGTGGGGAAGCCTGAGGTGTCAGGTAGCTGGACAGCCATTGTGAGACATCAGCTCAATCCAGCTCAGTGAGTGCTGAGACTCAGGCTAAGTGAGTGCCCATAAAGGAGGTGAAGGGTCTCACTATGGCTGTCCCTGAAGATGGAGCTTCTGGATGGGAGTGGCAACAGACATCTACATTAGCTAAACAGACTCAGAGGCCCCGCTGGGTTCAAGCTGAGATGCAGGTGTTGAGGAATGTAGGATTCTGTCACCAGCTGAAGCCACGCATGGAAGTAGATTTGCCTGGGTACACCTATTCTACAAGGAAAAAGACATTCCCCAGCCACAACTCTGAGGGGGTTGATGAGCCAAGTCCTTAATGTCTGCTCCCTGGGGTCCTGGCACAGAGACCTCTGTGGGAATAAGTGATACTGGGCTAAGCCCTAAACTTAAGTCTCCAGTTGTCACCTGCAACTGAGGGGGCAGACTGCCCAGGTGAGTCAATGTTGCCCAATTCCTGATGCAAGGACACGGCCCCTGATTCAGGAACCACTAAGCCCCATGAACATCTACACTGTGAACAGGGCTGGGTTGACCTGCCTCAAGTGTGCTGACCTTGGACCAAGCAAGAAGTGAGGGTACACAGGGGAGCAAACCCTCTGTCCTTTCTTTAAAAAAAAAATGGCTGGCACATAGCCCCTTACCCAGCCTCGCTTCTTGCAAGTGCACGTCTTACCCTGTTGGTGACCTGTTCTTGTCACTAGAACAATGGTACTGAGCTTGTTGAGTGCAGGGTCATGGGCTGTTCCAACGTCTGGGCTGTGTGAACTCGACCCTCTAAAACATCTAAGGGGGAAGCAGCCTGCTGCTCCCACTTTAAGAGTTAAACTGAGGCATGCATCAGTCACCGCCAAGAAAGAATCCCCATTGGACACATTTTGTCATGGACACAAGAGCTGAGGACCCCCGGTTGGCCTCACAGTGTAGAGCATGCTGAGGTCAGTGGGTTCTCATCCTGTCTGCAAAGTTAGCTATTGTGAAATCTCAGGGGCCTGGGGAATGGGCAGATTCTTAAGGGATCCATGCTAATGTGAGGGGCTGGGAAGGAAAGGAAGCCCCACCCCCAGAAGCGCAAGAGTCTCCCAGTTTACATCCGGAATACCCTGTTTATAGATTCCAGTGACTTAAGCTGGAAATGCTGGCTCACACTTATAATCCCAGCCCTCAGGACATGGAAGCAGGAGGATTACTGTAAGTTTAAGGCTAGTGTGGACTTAAAGAGAGTTCCAGGCCAGCCAGAACTCTAAAGTGAGATCAAAACAAGGAAACAAGCAAGCAAACAAAGCAAAAACAAACAAACAAACGAATCCCCCAAACCCACCAAAAGGCCGCATTTCACAGCTGTATGGTACTCTGGGGTTCCTACCACACTCTCTGGCTTGGGCAGGGCTCTTCCCCAGCCGCCTCTATCTGTCAGTCTCTCAGTACCATAGTTGGTTTTGTGCAGATTTGCTGATCCATTCAATCCCTTCAGAGGTTGAGATGTTCTTTGTTCTGAGCCTCTGGTTCTGTTTGGAAGGCCTGTTGCTGGCTGTCAGTGATGTAGACAGGCAAGCAGGCAGGCAGGCAGGCAGGCAGGCAGGCAGGCAGGCAGGTAGACAGGCAGGCAGGTAGACAGGCAGGCAGACAGAAGGGTCCAGAACCACTGAAGGATGAAGAGGGCTGGCTTTCGGGCTTCTCCCCTTCAGTGTGGCAATGGGAGGAGGTGGAGAAATTTGCAAAACTGGGACCAGAGCCATCTTGCTGGAAGCAGGAGATAGCTGGAGGTGGCTGCAGCTGCTGGGTGAGAGGGGACAGGCTGGGCACACAAGGAGGAGGAAATCGGGGACTGGAGGAAGGTGCTGGGGAGATGCCTGTGCCATAGGGTGTGGCAAGGGGTGGTGACAGGGACTTCCACCCTGGCATAAGGGAATCAAGCGAGATTGGTGTCACTGTCTGTGAGACCAGGTTTCAATGGGGATTGGGAGGGGACAGACAGACAAGGGATATTAGGAGCATTCGTAAGACAGGGAGCATATATATTGGGTAAGGTGATCATTTTTTTTCCCCTTCGACATCATGGTGAACTTAGTCTCTTTTTAGAGTCTTTACTCCCACAATCCTTAAAAAAAAAAAAAATCCAATGAAGAGTGCACAACCACAAGCAGATGTTTTATAAATGAAGTCAGGTTGCCTTCACTATTGCACAGGTGGGAGGATTTCCTTGTTTCTCAGTTTCTTTTTCTTTTAATTGTTTTACGTGCTTCGATGTCTTTTCTGCACGTCTGTCTGTGCAATAAGTACAGACCTAGTAAGAACTCTGAAGTGGGCATCAGATTCCCTGGAACTGGAGTTACAGATGATTCACAAACCACCATGTGGCTGCTGGGATCCAAACCCAGGTCCTCTGCTAGAACAACCATCTCTCCACCCTCCCACCCAATGCCTCAGTTTCTGAAATAGAGCCAACAGCCTAGCTGTGGTTTTAAACATGTTCAATCACAAAGGAACATCTTGGTCACGAGGAGGCAGCCACCAAGATCGGCTGCAGTTTTCCTTGGTGACTTCATAGCTAACTCCTCACCTTCTTGGACTCTGGGGTTCCCAGTCATCTACTGTGCACCAGGGTCTGTGCTGGACCATGGACATGTCACGAGGAGCCTCTAGGTCCTGGGACAATGTCTATACCGCAGAGGTCCCCACTGTCCCTAGAGGGAGTGTTTTGTGCACAGGTGTTTTGCTTGCTTGGCTTGAGTATGATTTCCTTCTCCATCTTTCCAAATGTGTCCTGGCTATTGACCCATGATATCCCAGGGACATTGTATATGGAAAACTGTGACTCAGCTCCCTAATGTACATGTAGGGGATCTGGGGCCCAGAGTGTCAGGTTGTTGCCTCAGCCCCAGTCACGGCTTTTGAGACTCTTGTACCACAGGGTCCTAGGTCTTGGGCAGAGTGCTTTGGGAAACTGGGCCACTCTGGAGCCAGTCACAGCAACTAGGGGAGAGGATGCAGGAGCTGAGGGGTGGGATCCCTGCCACCAAGGTCATGGTCTCTTCCTCCTCCCCTTGCCTGAGGCCAGCTTAATGGCTTAGGGACATTTATTGTATGTTCACATCTGTCTCCCTTTCATACAGAGATCTCCAAACAGATGACCTTCCTACCATTCCCAGCTCTCCCACATGGGCAAGACTGTCTGGTCAGCTGGGCCCATCAAGGTCACTTTCTTTAGAGTTCTTACTCCCTGCCTGGCCCTGCTGGCTTCCCTCAGACATGTGCCTTTCTGTTCACAGACCCTATCATAGTCTCTCCTACTTTTTCTACCTCTAAAGCTTCCTAGAGGGAGATACAGGGACAGAGCTGGGAATGCAGTGTCTCTCTGCATTGAAACAAATGGGGCAATGCCTCTCTTATGACTGGAAATTTTGGGGAGTCCCATGTTGAGTGCCACAAATTATTGGGGGAAATTGGGATCCTTCCTCAGGGTTCTTAAGCTCATCAAAAGGATTTAAGGATGCTCAAAAGGAATCTTGAGGAGAAATTTTATTCGTATTTGAAAGTAAAACCCCAGGGCAGGCAGTCTGTAAATCTCAGGGGCTTCCTGGAGGAGGAAGATGAAGAGAAGAGCTATGTTCTTGGGAGTTAGGCCCAAAGGTGTGTTGCAGGGAGCTACATGGCAAAAGGGGAGTGGCTTCATAGAAAGCAGAAAAGGCTCAAAATGCCAGAGAAAGTATACTCACACTCTGTCTGAGACAGAAAGAGGAAAAAGAAGCCACCAGGTCCCACAGAATCTCATGGTGGCTCCCTAGCAGGAACACAAAACAAAGGATTCTGAAAAGGAAAACATAGGATCTCACTGAAAGAAGAATTATTCCTCCATCTTCTCCAGCATAGTGTTAGGTGAATCTGCATCCAAGGGCGGAAAAGGGAATCCCTTAGCCAGCTGATTGACCGGCCTCAATGGAGTAACTCATGTTTTGAGGAGCTTAGACAGGTCTCTGTCTGCCAGAGGAAGATTCCATTCTCCTGACCAAGAGGGAATGGTTCTCCCTTAATGGGCCTTCAATGCCACTTTAATGTTCATGAATACTGCAGCCTGTCCTCAGGAACAAGGTGTGCTCTTTTGTTTGTTTTAAGACAGGTTTGCCTGGCACTCAGTATGGCCTTGAACTCACAGCCATCCTCCTGCTTCAGCCTCCCAAGTGCCAGAACTACAGGACTGCATCACCTTGCCCACCTGAGAAGTGCTCCTTATATACCCATGATAGGACATTCAGGATGCACACATTGGCCGTCGCACAGCACTGTGGTGTGATCCCAGTTCAGATGTAAATTCTGACCGTCATAATGGTGTCCTTTCTGAAGCCTCCTCCATGCCTCTATTAGATAGGCCACAAAGATACCGTCCACAAGATTTGGCCAGCTAAGGTGATGTAACCATCTTTCTATTTAGGGTGGAAATTTAGATATTTCTATCCTAGATAGATAGAAATTAGATAGAAAGTTAGATATGAGGTGTCAGCAGACCTGAGTGGAAACCATCTGGGCTGGGCTCAGCGGATACTTCTCCTAGCTCCCGAGTCATTTGAATCGGTTGCAACCATTCCTTCCCTGAGCTCCAGCCTCCTCCATTCTCTTTTCCCTTTTTGTTTTGAGACAGGGTGTCACTAAGTCACCGAGGCTGATCTTGTCCTTGCTCTGGAGCCCACCAGGGCCTTGAACCTGCAATCCTCCTGTCTCGGTCTCTAGAGTGTGCATCGTTTTCTTTTGGGTGAGAGCTTCATTGCCCCAGTAGGGTTCCTCCCACCCACGATCCACTCTTGCACGTCAGCAAGCAGCTTCTCCTTTAGCAGGGGACTCAGGTCCCTCGGTCCCCTCAGGCGTTTTTTCCCCCAGGCTCTTCTCTGTCACCCCAGTTAGCCTG
This sequence comes from Montemys delectorum, assembly GCA_019843815.1. Lineage (NCBI taxonomy): Eukaryota > Metazoa > Chordata > Mammalia > Rodentia > Muridae > Montemys > Montemys delectorum. The sequence goes on along the minus strand of JADRCD010225340.1, from coordinate 11,355 downwards.
ACTTCTGGGCTCTCCTGGATTTCTCGTCTACGTTTCTGCTGCTCCCTTTGTAAAATGGGGCTGATAGTATTTATCATCTCACAGGGCTGTGGTAGAGATGAGACTGTATTACCAAGAAGGCCTCAGCCTAAAGCCAGGGAAAAGTGTATGGGTAAGGAAAGAAAGATGGCAGACAGGAAAGAAACAATGGGAGAAGAGCCCCTCACTCCAGAATCTGACTTCGAGCCACTGATAGTCAAGTTACCTCCAAAACTGGTGCTCATCTTCCTGAAGTCTCAAACAAGAACGTTGGAAACAACACCAAAAGGGGGGTCCCTCAAAATAGCTCAGCTGGTGAAGGTGCCTCCTGCCAGGCCTCGAAATCCGAGTTCCATCCCTGAGACCCACAGGTGGAGGGAGAGAACCAACTCCTTACCACAAACTGTCTTACCACTGTGTGTGCACCCATACATATGCACACACACATTCACACGCACGTGCACACACACATAAATTAAACGCTTTTAAAAAGTACCTCCTCCCTTGCTTTGTGTTTACACCTTCTTCCACCGTGACTGTGTCTCAACACTTAATAACCTCACTAACTTGGCTCATTCTGTCTGGTTCTGAAATGCTTTTTGTGGTGAAATCAGAACCCGGCTTTATCTGCAGGGAGTCCCTAAGCAGGAAGGAACCTGCTGCTGCTACTGCTGTTGTTGCTGCTGGCAGGTGATGTCGGCACCTGCCACAGTGCCCGCCACCGCGCATAGTTGCAGAGGTGTGTCCTTAACCTCTGCCTCCAGCCTCACTTGATCCTCCAGCTTCCAGGTGCACCTTCCAGGTGGCTATACCACATTGCCCTGCAGGGGAGTTATGGGGGAAGGCCTGCTGCCCCCTCCTGGCTGCTCGAAAGGGGCTGATACAGGGAGCCCCTGCATTGTGCTCAAGCCTAGCTCAGCTGCATAACCACCCACCTGTTGTCAGCCCCTGGATATAGTGAGGTCTCCTCCCACCTCCCATCATCCCCTCCCCCCAGAGTCACGCCCTCTAGAACACTTCACCTGCGACCTTTCTGGTAGTTACATTTATTATTTTTACACCACAGGGTGACATTCGCATTTACATTACAATGTGTTTATCTTAGCGTGTGTGTGTGGGTGGTGTATGTGTGGAGGTCAGAGGACAATCTACAGGAGTCAGTACTTTGCTTTGGCCATGGATATCCTGGGGTGGGGGTTGGAACTCGGGTGGCCAGGGTTACCTGCACTGTTATAGGATGAGCCACCTGGCCGGAACACGAGCCTATAGGGGGGATGTTTGCACCAGGCAGCCTGCGGTATGTTGCTATCTCTCCTTATTGGTTACTTGTAAGAGCCTCCGATGCGATGCTCAGTGTGGATCCCACTGAGTTACACTCACCCCATTTCTTTACTGGAGTCCTCTTTGCTCACTACCCCACACACATACTGCCGCTCTCTTTCTCTTCTTGGCATCCTGGGGTGCACTTCATTTCCCCTGACCTTCGTGGCATGCCTGGCTTGACTTCCAAGTGATGACTTGGCTGTGTAAGCACCCATCACCTCTCCTGTTCAGACATAGGCACTTGTGAGCCTGTTTCACACTAGGCGACTTCCGTGGTGCCTGCAGAGAGGGGGAGATCTTGCGCATTTGAAGATTCAGTTCTATGGAAACCTTTCCTTGCAGAGTGTAGATCCCAGGCCTCTGTCCTCCTACGTGCCTTGCTGGTCCTTGACCTCTGGCCTGAAGGTTAGGCGTGGTTCTTTCTGATTGTACCTCTTTCCCTCTTTCAAAATACAGACACCCGGGAGGTTAACTGGGTGGGCGTGCGGGCTTGTAACATAATGCCTGGGGGCAACGGTGTACCTCTGGAGAAGGTGGCCGCGCCAACCCCTCACTTCTTAGGGCCACAGCTGACTCAGCCTAGGGCGGAGCCACTCGGCTCAACCTCCCGGAGCTCCATCCCCATCCCGGCTTGGTCCCATCACATTGGAGCCCCGGTGCACGTTCCTTCGAGCTCTAGCACTGCGTCAAGGCCGAGGCGTCTGCAGCCCCGCGTCCGAAGCGCCCTATTATGGACTTACTGGAGGCAGAGGGCGGCTGGAGCCTGTCCTTCTCAGGCTCTGGCTACCTGGGCCTCTACCACGTGGGTGTCACCGAGTGTCTGCGTCAGCGCGCGCCGCGCCTCATCCAGGGTGCCCGCCGCTTCTATGGCTCCTCTTCAGGCGCGCTCAACGCTGTGAGCATTATCTGCGGCAAGTCGGCAGGTGCTTGGGAAGTTGTCGGGGAGCCCCGCAGGAAACTAAGCCTGGCCATGTACCCCTGGGGCTTTACACGCAGCAGCCTCTGAATCTGAGGATCCCGGTAGTCATTTCTATCTCTAAAGATGGGATCCTGTCTTTAGACTTGGGATACTACCTTTAAGGTTTTTTTTGAGAGTATTGGTTACCAGGACTGGGCAGAGATGCTAAGAACTGACTCCCAGGCATCCCTAAGAGAAGCGGACCATTGGTCAGGGAGGGTGGCCCTCGGTGGTCCCAGGTCACTGAAGCCTTAGTTCCCACTGCCCTGCAGACTTTGCCTGCTCCAATCTCCTGGGTCTGGTGAAACACGTGGAGCGGCTGAGCCTAGGCATCTTCCATCCGGCCTATGGACCCATTGAGCACATCAAGAAAAAGCTGCAAGAGAACCTTCCTGACAACTGCCATATTCTGGCCTCTCAGAGGCTGGGCGTCTCCATGACCCGATGGCCTGATGGTCAGAACTTCATTGTCACTGATTTTGCCACTCGGGATGAACTCATCCAGGTGAGCCAGTGTTGCTTTGGGACCTGGGGTAGGGGGAACACAGTCCATGAAATAATAATAGAGTGAGCCTAGGGGTTTCTGGGGGTGACTGTGTGTGTGTGTGTGTGTGTGTGTGTGTGTAGGGGAGGAGCAGTAGCTAGACTGTATCCAAGACTGTGGCCTGAGTCCAAGGCTCTGTAGAGGATGAGGCGGAGAGGAACCTGAGGAGCTCCTGGGGCAGACTGAGGAGCAGTCAGCTTTCACAGTTAGGACCTCTAAGGCTCTTCAGTCCACAGGTGTCTGCCCCATCCCGCTCACCTCTATTTTCCAAGTGTTTTCTGATTGCCAGAGCAAAATATTTACTGAGCACACCTAGTATGTGTGGCCACTGTTGTATGCTGGCGGGTTTTGCCAGGCGTGGGCATATCTGAAACACCTTACCTTCTCAGGGCTTGTACTCACTGAGCATACCTCCTGGGAAGGGGTTAGGAAAGGGCTATGTGAAATTCAGCCAGGAGACCGAAGCAGGGAAGGAATGGAGCCTCTCCTAACTTGACAGGTTCTAGCTTAGGGGATAAGGAAAATGGGGCCAAAGTTCCGAAGGAATATGGATCTCCATACTGGAAGGCCTCAGCTCATTGTGAAGAGTCCTGGAGTCCCTCAGCGTAGCCCTGCCCACCCTTCCTATCATGGTGCCTGTCTTGTCTGTTCCATTTTCATCTTGGTGCCCTGTACCCGACACTAGGACAGTCTGACTCAGGAGGATCCCTGTCTACTGGAACGTAGGTATTTGGTTGTCAGTGTGTAACTGAGGGGTGTGTGTCTTAGTCAGGGTTTCTATTCCTGCACAAACATCATAACCAAGAAGCAAGTTGGGAAGGAAAGGGTTTATTCAACTTACACTTCCACACTGCTGTTGATCACCAGAGGAAGTCAGAACTGGAACTCAAGCAGGTCAGGAAGCAGGAGCTGATGCAGAGGCCATGGAGGGATGTTCCTTACTGGCTTGCTTCCCCTGGCTTGCTCAGCTTGCTTTCTTATAGAACCCAGGACTACTAGCCCAGGGATGGTACGACCCACAATGGGCCCTCCTCACCTTGATCACTGTACTGGCTGGTTTTGTGTGTCAACTTGACACAGGCTGGAGTTATCACAGAGAAGGGAGCTTCAGTTGGAGAAATGCCTCCATGAGATCCAGCTGTGGGGCATTTTCTTAATTAGTGATCAAGGGGGTAGGGCCCCTTGTGGGTGGTGCCATCCCTGGGCTGGAAGTCTTGGGTTCTATAAGAGAGCAAATTGAGCAAGCCAGGGGAAGCAAGCCAGTAAGGAACATCCTTCCATGGCCTCTGCGTCAGCTCCTGCTTCCTGACTTGCTTGAGTTCCAGTCCTGACTTCCTCTAGTGATCAATAGCAATGTGGAAGTAAGCTGAATAAATTCTTTCCTCCCCAACTTGCTTCTTGGTCATGATGTTTGTGCAGGAATAGAAACCCTGACTAAGACAATCACTAATTGAGAAAATGCCTTACAGCTGGATCTCATGGAGGCATTTCCTCACCTGAAGCTCCCTTCTCTGTGATAACTCTAGCCTGTGTCAAGTTGACATACAAAACTAGCCAGGACAGGGTGTCACTTGCTGTGGACTGATGCTCAGGGAGGGACTTCAGAGCTGTCCTGGTGTGCTCACCTGGACAGCATACACAAGGTGGTCAGTGAATCTTGGCTGTCATGAACCGCAGCCATCTGTGGGAAGTTCACATCTCAAACCTCAGACCCAGGCCTGGGTCTGCTTCTCCCAGGCACAGTGGGAACAATGCTCTTCAGGGTTGTCAGGTAAGGAAGGCTCTGTGTGCCCTTGAACTTGGAACCCTAGATCTACAGTATTTGCCCAGCCCTGCGCCCCTCCCCCAGCAGAGTTGACTGCGTTGGAACTATCCTTGCCTGTCATCCTCTGCATGTATCTGTGTATGTTGCTGGCATATAGCAGGTATGACTAGGGATGATGCAGATCAGGGATGATGCTAAGCATGTTGCAATACAGGACAATGCGCACAGCCCTTTACAGCACAAGGCTAGCCCAGGATCAATCTGTAAGTGAAGCATCTCCCCTCGCCCCCAACCTCCTCCCCACCCCAGCGAGACTTATCGGGGCTTTTATTAGGAGAGAATGTTTGTTGTGGGGAAAGAGAGCCTGGCATTCCTCCTCAGAAGTACATTTGTTTAGATCAACTCTGAGAACACTTTTTGGGAGACACACAGAGATTTTTGGTGGCACCTCCTTGCCAGACCTGGGGTACGTGTGTGTGTGTGTGTGTGTGTGTGTGTGTGTGTGTGTGTGTGTGAATTGGTACTGGTGCCTTGGTTCATATATTAGGGGGTATCCCACCTGTAGTCTCCAGGCAGCTAGGGCGTCCTCTGCAGGGAGAGGAGAGGAAGGTGGCTTCAAGGACGCTTGCATTCCTATGTTCCTTTGAGCATGAGAGCAGGTGAGCACTGAGCAAGGATGATGATCTTCTCTTCCAGGCTCTGATCTGCTCCTTGTATTTCCCCTTGTACTGTGGGATGATCCCTCCGGCGTTCAGAGGAGAGGTGAGTGTGTTTCTGAGGGCCCCCATCTTCATTCCATTCTGGGCTCCAGGCAGCTAGGATGAGGGCTTGAACAGAGATGGAGATAGGAGTGAGGAGGCCACCTACTGTGTGCCAAACCTTCCCCCTCCCCTCCCTAGAGAGGCTCAGAAGCTAGGCTGGAGGAAGACATGGCCTCCAATCAACATGGTGAGGGTGAGGGGAAGATGGTGTGGGCTAATGCCTTTCTGCCTTCCAGCGCTTCATCGATGGGGCTCTGAGCAACAACCTGCCCTTCTCCAATTGTCCCACCACCATCACCGTCTCTCCTTTCAACGGGACAGTGGACATCTGTCCCCAGAGCACCTCACACAATCTTTTTGAGCTAACCGCCTTCAATGCCAGTTTCCAGATATCTACTAGGAATTTCTTTCAGGGGGTCATATCCCTGTTCCCCCCCAAGCCCGAGGTAGGTCACCCTGTATAGTCTTTGCCTGGGACCTATCAACTTCAGTTACTGCCCCACCACAAGTCGAACAAGGCCTGGAGCAGAAACCTGGCCCTCCTGCTATCCCTTCCTGGGTCAGGCCTAGAGTCTAGCTGTGGTTCGTACTCAGCTGGCAGGCTCCATGAGCAGAGAGTTAATTCCATTCCTTTTTCTAGATTTATTTTTATTTATGCATGTATGTGTGTGTGTGTGTGTGTGTGTGTGTGTGTGTGCATGCGTGTGAATGCAGTGCTTACAGAGACCAGAAGAAGACATTGCCCCCCTGGAACTGGAATTATCTGCAGTTGTGAGCCACCCAACTCCCAAGTGCTGGGATTAAAGGCGTGAGCCACCACCGCCGGGCCTGGTTTTTGCTTTTTTGAGACAGAGTCTTACAATGTAGCCCTGGCTGGTCTGCAACTCACCGTGTAGATCAGGCTAGGTCTCAAACTCACGGAGATCTGCCTGTCTCTGTCTCCTGAGTGCTCCACAAAAAGTATGTGCCCCAATGGTCTCCAGCCTCTAGGAAGCTCCACTTCTCAGAGGACACAGGCTCAGGCAGGCTAAGTAACTACTTATTCAGTACAGAGCCCAGAAGTGGGAGAGCTAAGATTTACTCTGTTGACGATGAGCTCCCAAGACTTCGGCTAGTATAAATGTGTGCACGAGCCAGTGCACATGTGCACACACACACACACACACACACACACACACACACACACACAGAGCGAGATGGCTCAGCATACCTGGCATGCAAGCCTAGTAGCTGAGTTTGATTCCAGGAACCAATGTAAAGGGGGGAGGGAAGAGATGACTCCACTGAGTTGTCCTCTGAGTTCTCCTTTCACACCATGCCACATCCCCTGAGAAGGGTAAAGGAAGAGGCTGTTGTGGGCTTGTGGGGATCCAGGTGGAGACCCCTCAGACCCTGACCCAGGCCTGGTCACCCTGTCTATGGGAGGGAGCTCTCAGATGGAGGCAGGTGCCTAAGCTCTAGGTAATGAGCGAGCTGCCCAAAGGGAGGGCACATCAGGATTAGATCTGTGCCCTGTGCACTCTGGGTCTCTCTGAGCAGTATCGTGTCTCTGGGGTTCTTGAGCCCTGCAAAGGGTCACCAGGGTAGCATGCTGAGCTAGCGCTGTGTCCCCAGCCCATGGCTTGTGGCTAGAGAACCCTAAGCTCTGTCCTTCCTTTGCCCCATGTCCCAGGTGGTAGCTGACTATTGCAGACAAGGTTACCTGGACGCCCTGAGGTTCCTGGAGAGACGGGGTAGGTGACAGAGGGCAGTAATGGGATGATGTCAGGTGGACTCTGCCTCTCTGGCATTTGAACCCTGGGATCTCAGTATCTGCTCTGTGTGTGGCTGAACCACAGAGGGGAGTCTATAAGGAGACATCTGGGTCCTAGTCTAGAGATTCCAAAGACTGGAGCACAGAGATAGAGATGGGAGCAAGTGGCAGGGGGGACTTCTAGAGAAGACTCTGCAGGGGGCAGAGAAAGATCTTGGCCTGAGGTGAGGAGAGTAAGCAGGGAGAGCTTCCTGGAGGTGATGGCTGAGCTGGATTGGGACCAACTATAGAGTGTCTGATTGGGATGGGAAGACAGAGTCAGATGGAGGGAAGGGAGCTGCCACCCCAAGGGGTATGTCAGCTGGCAGGAGGTGCGCGGTCCCCAGGGCTGGAAAGCATGGCTGCCACCCTCAGAGGCAAGGTTGAGAGATGAACCTAGGCTTTAAACTCCAGATCTATCCTCAATCCCATCATTCCACCTCAACCTGCAGAGCCTTATACCAGGCCAGAGCTTGAGAGTACTGCATTTAATTCTCATGACAGTCAGTAGACCGTAAGTTCTTTTTAACAGAGGGAAACTGAGGCAAAAGGGCTGAGGCTCATGTGGCTGACAGGTGGGAGTAAAACAGAATTTGAGAACAGGGTTATGTCTCTGGGCAGGCTGGATAACAGGACGAGGCCCACTGGGGTTCATCCTGCAGCCTGACTCCTGGAGTTGGTTTGAGCACCGAGACACGTGGGTAGTAACATACTAGTTCCTTTGAAGGCTGCCACTATCAGATCTTCTCCTTCTCAATCCAGGACTTACCAAGGAGCCAGTGCTGTGGTCACTGGTATCTAAGGAGCCTCCAGGCCCAGAGGGGCCCAGAGGCACTGACCATGACCAAGGCCAGAAGGCCGGCCCAACTGTCAGGTGGGACATCCCCAACGTGCTGGTCAAGGATGTGCCCGACTTCGAGCAGCTGTCACCGGAGCTGGAGGCTGGTACTGCCCCTTCTCACTCCCCTCACTGGCCTGCGTGCTCATATCTGCCAAGCCCTCACCAAACATCAAGTGTGGCTGAGGGCTTTTTCTGTGTCATCCACTCTTAACTGTAACCTATTTCATCAGTGGGGAAACTGAGACCCTGAGAGAAGGAACTCAGCAGCTCTTCCTGTCTGCCATTAGGGTACTGAGCCCAAGCCTGTGCCTGTGAAAGACAGGTCTATGTCCAGGACACAGTGAGGTGCTTAGGGACAAACACAGGTATACATGGCAGGTGACATCCCAGAGACACTGAAATTGGAGCTGCCAGTCAAAGATGGAGGGATGAGAGTTTGGTCAGAGGTTATCACATGGACAAAGGCCTTGGGGCTGGAGAGGCTGAGCTAGTAGGTCTCTAGGATCATAGCATAGTGTTTGGGTGACATGGTAGACACAAACATGGGGATGACTGGCTAGCCAGGAGGAGAGAGCTGGTGTCTTGGTCACTTTTGCATTGCTGTGATAAAATACCATGATCAAGGTAACTTATAAAAGGAAGTGTCTAATTTGGCTTACAGTTCTGTGATGCTGGTAGAAATAGCTAAAAGCTCTCCTCTCAAATTTCAAGAGCCTGGTGGGAGTCTTTTGAAATCTCAAGCCTGCCCCCAGTGACACCCTTCCTCCAACAAGGCCACACCGCCTAATCCTTCCCAAACACTTCCACCAACCAAGGAGCAAATATTCAAATGGCCTGTGGAGGCCATTCTTATTCAAACCACAGCTGAGGGGAGGCCTGGGATACAGTGGAGCTAGTGGGGAGGGCAGTGGCTAAAGAGGTTGAGGTGATAGTGTAGGTTCAAGGAGAGGCATTGAGGACGTGAGAGATTAATTTATATCCAGAAGGCTTTTGGTCTACCCTGAGCCTAGGTCCAGGCTTCTGAATTTAGAATCAGTGGAGTATGGTTACTGCCCCTGCGCACTGCAGCTGGCTGGGGTAGGAAATGGGAGAGTAAATCTAATGCTTAGACACCCTGGGTTCCCACCCACTGCCTTGGAGGAATGCTCTGCTGGGGACCTATTTCCCATGTCTAGAGCATAGATGGAGCTGGGTGTTATCTCCTTGCCTGCAATCTGAGCTGCAGTTGGAGCTACCAGCAGTCTAGAATGGCCTTCTGGCTCTTGCCCTGACGAGTCAGGGTGGGAGCACCCTGCTTAGCATGGTAAATAAGGGGATCGGACCTGGCAACATGGATGCTGTGGTCATAGTTGCTCTGAGGCTATTGTAAGAAAGGCCCAGGGACGCTTATTTATCCAAGGCACCATGATGGACTTCTCCCAGTAGGAGGACAGGAAAGTAGAGCTCAGAAAGGGAGCCTGGCGGGCCTCAAGGTTGTCTTGGCTCTGCTTCTTCCTAGAAAAGACTCTCACTGGACGCTTCTGAACTACCACTCTGAGCTTTAGTCTCCTCTCAGTGGGCTAAGCAGGGTGTGTGTGTGTGTGTGTGTGTGTGTGTGTGTGTGTGTGTGTGTGTGTGTAGGGTGACCCCTAATGGCAGCTATGGCTCCATCTGTATGGAGATGCTGAGGTTGAATACTATCTTCGTCTCCTGGGACTACAAGGCTTGATGGCCCCAGGGTGACCTGGGCTGGCTAGGGGAGACAACTCCACAGCCTGAGAATACCAAGGAGCCGTGGTCCTCTTCCTGTCTTACAGCACTGAGAAAGGCATGCAAGAGAGACTTCTGGGCCTGTATCCAGTGTTCAATGCCAGGGAAAGTGTTAACCTACCTGCTACTGCCCTGTACGCTGCCCTTCGAGTATGTCTACTTCCGGAGCAGGAGGTGAGATAGCCTGGGCTGAAGTGGGGGACCAGGCTTGTGGTCAGGGAGGGTGGCTAGGTGGCTAGAGATGGCAGGTACCTGCCTTCCCCACACTACCTGCCACGGACTGGCCCATGGAGTACCTGCGTAGGCTCTGCCAAAAGAACTGATAGGGAGGCGATGTGACCGGTACACAGAATTCTGGCTAGTACTCAGGCTGTTCTGTGACCTGCCCTCTGATCCGTGGCAGAGTTTCTGTGACAATTCGATGATGCCCTTGGCACCTCTTTCAGCTGATCTACCTCAATTTGGCTGTGTGGTGTAGGCCCGTTCTCCTGACCTCTCTGGATCATAGCATGTTCCTAAAAAACAGGGTTCCTTCAGGTCAGACTGGCTGCTTCCTTTGCTCACTCACTGGCTGCTGAGGGTGACCGAGGACTAGGGGTTAGCTCAGGCAAGAAAGGCAGACTTGTTGCAGCATTTTCTCTGTCCAATCACATTAGGGCAGTGACAGGCCTGTGATTGGACAGGAATAGGGAGGTGGAGCTAGAAGTTTAGGAGTGAGTGAAGGAGAGGAGAGGAGGAAGCCAACATGGAGGCAGACGAACAGGAAGACAAGTCAGACCCCGTGTGGTTTTAAACAGTCACAAATACCTAAGGTTTTCACAAGGTTACAATAATTGGGTTAAAGCATTATCTTTATCATTTGGGTCTGAAATTATTGTCTTGGCATCTTGTAAATTGTGATCTTATTGATACATAAACCTGATTGGATAATTAAGCCTTAAGAGTCATGTTTCTACTGGGTAACTAGGCGCTAGATGACTGTGGGGTGTGTGGGACATTGCATGTAAGCAAGATGAACTCGCTAGCAGGGAGAGAATAGCAGGACCCTGCTAGGACATAGTGTTGTGGCCAGCCAGTACCGGCACTAGAGTGGGAACATGGTCCAGTGGGGCAGGAGAGATTGAGGGTGCCTGACCCTGACCTGGCTCCTGACCTGGTGGAGCACACAGCTCAAAGCCAGCCACATCACTGTGCATTTTAGCTTCTAGGAGAGAGCCATGCTAGCACGAAGCTAGCCCAGCACGTGCTCGGAGCTGTTTGTTTGGGAGGGCAACGACGTCTGAACTATAGTTTTAAGGATGGGTCACAGTCTGTTAGGCAAAGGAGAAGAGAAAACCTTCCAAGTGGACAGGATACTATGTGCAAAGGTCCTGGGGCAGAAAGGAGTCAAGCATATCCTAGGAAGCTGAGGGGAGGAGGGTATAGGGAAAGCTAGAGAGTGACTGGGGCCAGACACACAGGCACACGGTATCTGTGGTCAGGTGAGCGAGCTTCATCAAGACACAGAGGTGCTATAGGGAGATCTGGTGTTTTCTTTGAGAAAGGATCTTTCTAATCTTGTAATCCAAAGTAGTATTGTAATTCAGAGGCTTTTGGGCTTTTTT
>JADRCD010225339.1:15965-26867 GCA_019843815.1 Montemys delectorum | reverse complement strand
CTCTCTCTCTCTCTCTCTCTCTCTCTCTCTCTCTCTCTCTCTCTCTCCTATCTTCTATCTTCCTCTCTCTCCCCTCCCCCTTATCTCCCTCTTTCTTTTTCTACAGGAAATGGAAATGTCATTTCCCTCTTGCCTCTCTCATGCAGTTGATACAGAGAATACATGTGGAGAAACTGTGAAAACTGTCCAGTGCTAAACAAACACAAACTGATATTACTCTGTTAGCGCTGTGCTCCTGTCTCCTGCATGTTAGCGGTGTGTGCTCTGTCTCATGCATGTTAGCACTGTGTGCTCCTGCCTCCTGCAATGCTGACACTTGTCTTTCAAGTCATAGTATCATTTTCTCCTGGGTACTCAGCAATGCTCACTGAATGGAGTGCTGTGACCATAGCTCACCAGTGTTTCTCAGAGTTGAGTTTGTGGTCCACCTATAACAAACTGTGCCAATTTAAATGTCTCTCTATGCAATGAATCTTCTCTTCCCAAGAAGACTTGATTATGTGATTTCCCAAACTTCCCCAAAGGTTCTGGTGCAGGTGGAAATTGAGAATCATTGGATAGGGCTGGCATTGTAACTGCTCATCCTCATTCAAAGCTCTTTAGTGAGAAAAGGTACTATTTCCTACCAGGTTCAAGGACAAGCAAAGTGTAGTTCAAGGAAGTGCAGTGTACGGATGTGGCTTGAATTACATCACATGTTCCTTTGAGATTCATCATTGAATGTCAGCTTTCCCAAACAGATGGCTCATTTCTTACCAATCAGTCCCCAAGGGGCAATTCTACCTTCTCACTAAGTTAGGGTTGTGTGTGTGTGTGTGGGGGGGGGGGAGCGCTGAAAAGAACTACCTGCCACAGTTGCTAAGAGTTGTGTAGACTGTCCCTATGGAAGAGAGAAACTAGGCCAGCTCTTCCTGGGCGATAGAGACCATGAATAATGCATAAATAATGTATCTACTTCTCACATAGGTCTTATTGTGTTAACATTTCCAGTTATGTTAAAATACAAGGACTGTAGGGAAAACAGAAGGGAGCATATAAAAATATTAATCATGGTATGTTCAACAATTTCTGTTATCTCCAGTAGAGAAGGGTAGGTCCACATCAAGGAACAGTTAATAAAATATCCACTTCCAAGATCAGATAGTAAGACTCATTCACACAGGAAGTTCCTGCTTGGCATGATGCCGTGTTCATTTACATGTGTGTTGTATAAGCCTCAGCACCTCATCAATCAATGTGAAGTCTGTCGTGAAATTAAGTGTGGGAAGAGGCAAGAAAGCATGAGCAAGCACACTAGAACCTTTGACCCACTAGGTGAAGTCAGCGATCCGGGCTTGCCCTAACGGTTATTAACTTCGGTTGTAGAATGTCATTTGCTAGGAAATTTTGTTGGATGGTGTTATGGTTTACTGTCCCACATGGTGAAATGGCTCAGGGAAGTGCAAGGTGATTCTCTTGGGAAAGAAAAGCAAACAGATTTGGAACATCTAGTGCTGTTTGGCTTTTGCACCTTTGACGCTGAGCACAGAGGGTCAGAGCCGAGAGGCATAAATGTTAGACCTTAACACTTCAAGAGTAGCCATTTGTGTAATAGCTAATGTAATTCCCCTCTCATGAGACCTACAATCCCTCAAGAGGAGGTCAAACTCCCAACTAAGTTTTATTTATGAACATGTAGGCAAATTCTCAAATAGTGGTTCAATCTCTACAGATTAATGATAAGAATCAAAAGATGAGAAGTCAGAGTTAAGGCTGGTGGTATTAATTGGAAGACCCTATCCGGGGGTTCCCTAACTCCAAGGGCAGAGCTAGCTAGCAGGTAGAGTGGAGCCACGCTCTTGAGATCACCTGTATGTGCAAGAGAAACAAAGGGGGTGGGGAAAATCAAGGCTCTGGTGCTTATCCTTGCTGAGGTCATATTGGGCTTAATACGGGCGTTCAAATGTCTGACCTCTACCTACAAGTCCCTGTCTTCTTGAATGTGTCCAGGATAGCCAAAGCTCCTTCAGTACCAGAGACTATTAGAGTCCCATAGTTGGGTATGGAGTTCCTTGTGCTCAGCCACTCTCAAGGCACCTGAATTTGCCCAAGATCCTGCAAGGCACTGGTGTTGTCTGGGGGTTTACGACTGGTCTTTCTAGAAGCCTAACTGAGCACACACTTACTTTCAGTGCTAGTGAGGTGTGGTCCTGACCTTTCACAGTAGGGATAATGATGATAGCACACAGCGGAAATGTCACAAAGCTCTGTCCATTCAGGAAGGGGCTGAGTGAACCACAACAAATATGGTGGACCAGGAGATGTTGCCATCTTTCTTTAAGCTCTTGATGATTGTCTCTGCTCTGGCCCCAGGCATGCAGGTTACAACTCTCTCTCCTGTCTTTCTACATTTCTAAAGAAGGACAGTCCACCAGCACACTGGTTCTATCTCTTTTACAAGTGAGAGGAGAATCCAAAGCCGTTCCTATGGCATCCTCCAGGCTTCACAACATTGTAAGTGTGTGAGATTTGCTTTTAGCTTTTAATTATGAAATCAGTCAAGCAAAATTTTCAACTATCTAGCTTAGGGCACAAAAGTCTTGTTTTAAAGACTGAAATGAGGGAGATTTATAATTTTAAATATAATTTATAAGAACACAACTCCTTTCTGCACAGCTCCTCTCTTGAGAGCAGTGCACTGTGCAGCCACCTTGGCGGCCAACCAAGGAAGACACGGGGAACCTGGTTAAGGCTTTTGGGCAGAGGACCAAAGCTCCTTTATGTCTCCAGCAGCCTTCCTCACACACAGAAGCAAATTATGGAATTCAAAACCCTGATGTATTTTTTAAAAATCATTTTTAAGTAAAAGAATGAGGATAAAAGAAATGTGAAGGAAAGCCCAAGAGTGGGTCATAGTTAATTTATTACAAAGGAACTAAGGACAGGAGTTCCATTCTTATCCTCACTCACTAATTATAGAATTGTTGAGTCATTACTATTTCAAAGAATATTTAGGTCAGAGTTCTTAGCATAGTCAAGCAGGAGAAAGAACTTACTAGAGTGATCACAGGAAGCTCAGAGAAGTAGTAGGTGGACTGGAAAATCAAGTTCTGGGGCCCAAACGTCATTCACTCTGGGGTTTGCCTGGAGGATGGCAGCCTCCCGTCTGCAATCACTGTCCACAAGGGAGCAGATGCCGCTGTTTACTTTGTTGCCAGGAAGTAGAACTGATCACATCAAAAGCCAAACATCCTGATGTCACCAATCCTGTGCAAAGTAGAGCTGGGCAGAGCCTTCTGAAAGTTCAGATTGTTTGGACGGACCAAAGAAATGAATGCTACAGTCTGCTCACATATCCACGAGTTCTGCATCTTCAGATGCAGTCTGTTGCAGAGGAAAATGTATTTGAGAAAAGTCTATGCCTATATATATTGAACAGACCTTTGTCTTTGACATTTGCCTAAATACTGTGTAGTGAACCAACTACTGACAACACAGTGTGCTCGGCACTTCAGGTAATCTAGAGGTGGTGTACAGAAAGATTGATAACGTTTACAAGTCATATGTAAGCACCATGCCATTTCATACAAAAGACTGGAGCATCTGTGGATTTCATATATGTGGGGATCTTGGAACCCATTTCTCATGGGCACTAAGGGAACACACTGTGTTCAAGAGACAGCATAAGAATCCATTTTTCCAGATTCTATCGTTCTGGGTCACCTACTCCCTAAATACAGTGAGTGTATACAGACAGGGCCAGGTGAAGCAGCTCAGTGGAGTGCAATTTGCAGTCATAACAGAGCAGATGAGGCGGTAAACTGTCAACAGGAGGTGGCCAGGGTGTAAGCAATGGAGCGCAACCATAAATAAACAACAAATAAATGCATAATATGCTGTCCTTTGTGGAGGAAAGGGGAAAACACATACAAAGCCAAGCATTAGTGGGCGGAAAAGAAAGAATGTGAAAGCCGTGGCTCTCTCTGTTAGGGCACCATGAGGCACAGGAGGCATGAGTAGAAGACAGGCTTTCGGTCTGAATCCTGTTGTCATGTCATTATCTACGAAATAATACAATTTAATTAAAATGGCAGCTGCTGAAATGAAAGGCAAAGAAAACAAATGAAGCTGGCGATGACCATAAATTGTTAGGGTAAGTCTAGGTGAGTTCCAAGTAACTTTAAAATAAAATATCTTCAGCACATGTTATCATGACGTGAATTCTATAGAAAAATAAAAATGTTTTTATTGTGTGCATGCATGCATCTCTGTGTGGGCACACATGTATGCACATGTGTGTGCACATGTGTGTGTGTGTGTATGTGTGTACACACATATGTATGTGCACATGTGTGCATGTGAATCCTGGAACAATCTAACCATGTAGGTCAGAAGACAACCTTGAATACCAGTCCTGCTTTCCACTTTGTTTGGCTATTGGTCATTTGTTGTTTCACTGTTGTGTATATTCCAGGGTAGCTGACCCACATGCCTCTGGAGAATTTTCCCTTTCCGACCCTCATGTCTGTGCAGAAGTGCTAGTATCATGGACATGTGCATTATTATGTCTGTCTTTGGTGTGGTTTTTAGGGATGCAAACTGAGGTCATCAGAGTTTCACAGCCAGCTCTTTCACTGATGTACCATTTCCTTAGGCCTTGATATAGTTTTCTTTTAAAATAAGGTTTCTTTATATTTTAGGCAAAAATGCAAGGAGTAGTGGTAAATGTATATAAATATATAGTATATAAATATATAAAATAAACGGAAAACATTGTTGCCAGACATGATCCCACACACCTTTCTCTTAGCACTCAGGAAGCAGGGGCAAGCAGATCTTTGTGAGTTTAAGACCAACCTGATATACAAAGCAACTCCAGGCCAACCAAGGTTGTATTATGAGACCCTGTCTCAAAAACAATATTTTTTTCTTCAGATAATAGGTTTTTTTATTCAGTGACTGCAAGAGCTATCCAGAAATAAAACTAATTTATCAATGTCCTGAAAGATTTTTCTGAGCCTTGTAGCCTGGTTCTTTGCCTCCCCACTATTTAGTTTCATTTCCTGGAGTTTTTTGGTTTTGTGTTTGTTTTTGTTTTTACTTCAAATTGTGTCTAATAGCGTATCTCAGGAAAACTCCAGGCTCAAATATAAAATATAATAGGGACTTCTGCTAAAGGATGTCTCTTCTAGTCAGTCTTAAGGTAAGTAAAGAGCAGGCATGTAGATTCGATGTCCAAGCAGAGCTAGAGTTCAGAAAGACCCGTATGATTACAAAGATTATGTCCTTGTAATGAAGATATAAGTGCATAAGTGCTTGTCACCATAGAAGGGTGATGATTAACAACCAAATATTACATATTTCAAAAAAAGCTAAGGAGAGGCCTTGAAATGTTCTCAATGAAAAAAAAAATTGAAGTAATGGCTATGCTAATTGCCCTGACTTAATAATTACAAAATATATTCATGCATCAAAACATCACAGTATATGCCCTAAAATATGTGCAGCTGCTATTTATCAATTAATATAAAGCAAAGTTTATAAAAGATAAAATCAGTCTCTAATCACCTCTGTAAGAAAGATTTCAAAACAGAACTTAAAAAAACGTATGTGATAGAGTTGGAAAGGCAACAAGAGTTAAAACTTTTTGTGGCAAGATCAGGAAAAAACTGACAGAAAAATTATAGATGAAAGTAAAATGGGAAGGAACCCAAATGGGAAGGAACCCAGGGTTAAATCAACCTGTGGAAACCATAGTAAGATATACACAGACATCAGAAAAGTTGACAAAATAATGTAAAGACACATTTGAAGTGGAGAAGAGAAAGTGATAGGCCAAGCAGAGCAGTTTGCATGCTCAAAGTCAGGGTCTTCCAACAAGGAAAACAGTGTAGAACAAAAATACAAAGATGGAAGTGGAGAGATCTTCTGCAGGAAGCACAAAGTGAAAAAGCAATATGTAATGACAAATGTGAGTTGGAAGTTATCAGTGTGAAATCATGGTTTTTTATGACACATATATGTATTCTTATAATTCTGTGCATCAAAACGTCTAAGATGGAATGCCACCACATTAACAATCTCCTCTCTTAGAATTTGGATTTTAGTCTTTTGCACTATTTCTTGTGAAAAACATCTAGAGCTTGTGCACCAAAAAGGAGACATCCAAAAATTAATCGAGTTGCATAGAAAGGGATCAAGAACCTGCTTGAAGAGTATCCCATTGGACAAACACTCATACTCTGTGGCTGTAGTTCATTAAAACCCATTGAATTTATTTGTTATGGGTTTGTGCAAGTTTGTGTGTATGTAATTCCATATGCATGTGTGTGTGCATGCTAGGCGGTCATAGGTCATCCCCCAGGAGCTGTCTGACTTGTTTATCGAGGGAGGTTCCATCACTGGCTTGGTGCTCATAGACCGTGGAGTAGAGTAGGCTGGCTGATTGGAAATATATATATATATATATTATACTTCACCTGGCCTCACTCATCCCAAAGAAGTATTGGGAATAGAATTCAATAACTTGTATTTGTGTGGCAAGAACTTTACAGACTGAATCATTTCTCTAGCTTCTGAAATTCATAGACTGTGAACTGAAAACCCTTGAGTCCATAGTGATCGCAATGAGAAGGAATGGTGTGGGGCTAGGAAAGAGCTCACCAGTGGTTCACTGTTTGAAGTCCATAGCAAATAAACTAACACTTAGCTTTGAAGTGTAGAGAAAAGAGAAAGCTTTAACCCACTTTTGAGAAAGACTGTACCTTAGGGCAATGCAATGGCCCAGTTGGTGAGATGCCCTGAGTCAGTACCATCTTAAGAGCACTTCATACCTGGCTAAATTACAGATCAACAATGAACTCAGGATGATGCTTAATAAGTGACTATTGGGAAACAGGGCATCTGTGTGGGGGCCACAGTAAGCCCAGAGACTGGTTTCTGGTTGCAATGAAGAGATCAATATGTCACTCCACCCCAGCGGCCTCTCTTCGCATCTCTAGGTTGTCAAAGAATCTCACCTGATCCTGCAGTAACAAGCGCAAGGCAGGGTGCTTTCTCTCCTGAGACGTTTAAGTAGAATGGAGACTTTCTATCCCACTTACAGAAATAAGCTTAACAATAGAATGAAACAGATGAACTCAGAATTAGAGTTGTGCTTATTTTCCTCATGGAGCACATTCTCTTTGCTAGATGGTGTCTCTACACCATACCAGCTGGGTCAGAGTCCTGGGGAAATAACCAGATGCAAAGTAAAGTCTCAAAATAGATTGTCTTTCAAACAAGCCACGTGTACATGATTTGGAAGACACTGAAAGGATGTTTTAAAATGAACTGTCTTATTATTAGTATACAAAAAAATTATATTAGAAAATTAGAGGAAAATATTGCTTTACTTTCACAAGGAAAAATGCTTTCATCTTAAAAAGAAATAACCAGAATATTAATGGCTAAATAATGGCTAAAGTTTCCTTTAAAACAGTGTATTATACATGTAAATTTTAGATATATAGCACATAACTAGGAAAAAGATATTTTTCCAGTGAGTTATTTTTTATAATAGAACATTGTATTCTTTACACTGTATTGGAAAACTTTCATACAGATAGAAACTGGTCAGGTAGAGCAGGGATCCCAGAGCAACAGTCCCAACTGAGAGTGTCCTTGCTGGAGGCCAGGAATGTCAGGGCAGAGTTTTGGTTCCAGTTTCTCTGTCAAGTCCTAAATGAGCACCTCTGCCAGAGGCCGTGGATGACTACGTGACTGAAACTGCGCAAGGCACCTGGGCACCTTGTGGTTGGGCCGACTGGACCGACCAGCTCGTCTCCTTTCCCGGACCTCTGTCTGGTTTCTACCACAAGTCCTTTAAGAAGCCCCGAGACCAGAGGCTCACTGGTATCTTACTTCTCCACCCTCTATGCAGGAGTCCCCCTGACACCCTCTGCTTACTAGCCTGCTGCGATCCACAAGCTTGGAGTAGCTTTTGACATTGTCAAGTTTTCTGAAACCTTAGTCCCACAAGAAAGCACACCGAGATTGAAGAAAAGCCCTGCCATTCTCAAAGATGCCCCCAGTATTTCCACGTGGGTATCTGTGGGGACTTGCCCTTGATCACCCTAAACCGCTGTTCTACCTAGCCATGAGGAAACACTGTGCCCCTGACAACAGAGAGATGTATTTGTTTAACTAAGTGCTGTTGGAGTGTTATTATGCCTCCCCAGTGAGAAATCACTCCAAGCACTTAGAGATTAATAAAGGAGAAAAACTCTTTAATAATAATGCACCATGAGTTCGGGCTTCTTTCTGCATGGGAGAGAACCCGCCTGAACAGAAATCCCCATCAACTTAATGTAACTTTGCAGCCCCAAGTTACACTTTGAGCAATTAAACAGGATTTAGAGAGACAGTAATTCCATGGCTTGGTTGTTTAGACAAATGGAGAGATTTATGATGTAGAGATTATCTCAGAGACTGACTTCTGCTGCCTTTCTCAGGGCAGTGGTTGGCCAGAGTCACCCTACTCTCCTGGCAAAATTTAAGCTCTCCCTGATAAGAGAGGGCTTGATCCGTGGCTGACAGCCAAGGTTGGGGTCTTTAAGCCGCCTGACAGAGACAAAGCTCCTGCAGTTAAACTTTGCTTTTGTGTAACTTAGCATTTTCTAAGTGGGCTTATTGGTAAATCCTTTATAATAACACTTCATTATTTCCACTTCCCTCTTTAGTATCACACACAGAGAAACCCAGAACAGCAGAAAGGCACCCTCTCACAGTTTCGCAGGCTAAAAAAATCACTAGTATTGGCAGAAACTCTTCCTTGTGCAGGCTGTGGAGACCATTCAACACTTCTTTCCAGCTTCTGGGCTGTGCCACTGTTTGGGGGCTCCTTAGTTTATAGAAGCATCAATCACACCAATCACAGACGCCCCTGTATCGGTCAGCAAGTCAGGGTTCTCTAGAGAAGCAACTTATGTGCTCGAGTGTGTGTGCATGTATGTGACTTAGAACGGCTTACAGGCTGTGGTCTAGCTAGTCCAACAGTGGCTGCCTAGACAGGGAAAGCCCAAGAATCCAGTAATCCGCAAGACTGGATGTCTCAGGTGCTGTTCAGTATATGTTGGAATTCCAAAGAAGTAGCCCTAATAGCAGGGGAGAAATGAGCTTGCCAGTGAGTATGAGAGCAAACAGGCAAAGAAAAAAAAGCTTCCTTCCTTCTTCCATGTCCCTTATATAGGCTGCCAGCAGAAGGTGTGACCCAGATTTAAGGTGGATCTTCTGCATTCAAATGATCCAGTCAAGAAAAATCCCTTGAAAGTCTGCTCACTTTAGTTAAGCTGACAACCAAGAACAGCTATCACATCCCCCTACCCTATCTGAGGGGACCATCTTATATCACGCAGGTAACCATGGAGGTTGACCCTGAAGTCTCTTTCTGTTTCTACCTACAAGCTCTGGAGTTGCAGGCATACTTGACCATGATCATCTTAGCTCTCCCTGCCCCACCCCTTTAGAAATGATACTGGATAGAAGGCCATCCAAATTACTTCATTTTACTTCATACTTCATTTACTTCATACTTAACTACACCCATAAAGACCTTGTCTCCAGTTAAGGCCATATCCTGCAGGCTGCAGTGGCCTGCGATTCTAGGGTGCTAAGGCAGGATGATAAGAGTTTAAGATAGCTTGGATTAGTTAGATAGTAAGACCTTGTCTCAAAACAAAACAAAATGGAGGATTACACTCTTGAGTTCCTGGGAGCACAGTCAGGACTTCAAGGTATTCAAGCTGTGTTAGGACGGAGAGAAAAGCCTGAAGCTAGGACCCCTCGAAGTTCGCAAACCTCATACTACCCAGTCACTACCCAGAAGAGGGTGTTGCATATGGGGCTCACCTTGTCTTGATTACAGCAATGTCACTCCTGCTAGTTTATCACATTTCCTGAAATTGAAACACAGGTTGAGTGTTCTGCTCCCAAGAAGTATTAACGATACAATGTAGCTGGTGCTGGCCATGCCCAGTGACTGCACCCTGGGAGAAATGGGAGCAACCATTTCTTGCCTCTCACCAGAGTGACACATTTTTCTTTGGCCCTAAAATTCCAAGAATCCACCAGAACTCGTTCATTATATTGTACTACAAAAATACTTTCCCTATTTCTCTTGAGAGTGAGTTAGATTTCCTTAAGAAATGTCTTGATGTATCCCTTAGGACTGGGCTCCACAACTCTGCTCTTTGATTGGCAGTGGTTTTCTGTAAGGGTCTCCGCCTGATGCACAAAGAAGTTTTCTTGATGAGCAGTGAGGTGGGGCATATGGGAGGGGTTGGTGGGAAGAAACGGAAGGGGGATTGTTGTGGTTGTATTATCCTATCAAGAATGAAATATTTTTTCTTGAAGAGAGAACTGTCTTGGTTCTGAAACATGGCTTTTGCTTTCACCTTCCAGCAGGTAATCTGGTAAACTTCAGTCTTTGCTGTCTTTTTGAGCAATGTTGAAAATAAAAAAGAAGATAAATTCATATTATGTAATGATTATGTTCCTCTAGTACCTGGATATAGAAACACAGTATATACATTCTCAAACTTTGTTATTAAAATGTACTGCACAAGAGGGCGCTAGATCAACATATAATAAGATAGCCCCATAAAAAAAGACCCATGTGCACAGTTAACATCAGCCTAGATTCTCTTTGAGTCATTGTTTGTTTCACAGCTGAGAACTGGAAATATTTCCTTGTTGAAGAAGCTTTTACACATTCCTCATACAACTCAGTGTCTTCAGTGAGAACTGCGGCGTCTTTGAATAAATCCCCAACACACAAGAGATTTGGAAGCAAAGACACTTCCTTCCTGGCTATGGAGACTAGCCAACACTCCTCTCCAGCCTCGGGTGTGCCAGGGACTTTCGGGCTCCTTAATTTATAGGAGC
>JADRCD010225339.1:0-15565 GCA_019843815.1 Montemys delectorum | reverse complement strand
ACAGTGAGTCAGTTTAGGTCTGGACAAGAATTATGCGGAGTGCGCCTGTGTCTTGGAAGGCTAGCTCTTAGTACTTCATCCTGCAGAGATATTTACTTATAGGTACATTGAGGAAAAGGAAATCAGCAAAAGTTTTAGGAATATGAACAAATGTGTGGAAACATCCATGGCATCATTTCAAATTTAAGCATTTACAATATAAAGATTTGTGTTTATATAGAGAAAGAAATTCCTAAGCTGTAGATAAAGCCCAATAGGAAATGTGGCCACAGTGATAAATCCATAACTGTAGTCAAGTCGTCCTCTGGGTGATGAATTTAGTTTTTGTTTTTTAAATTCTAAATGTATAGTGGTGTGTGTGTGTGTGTGTGTGTGTGTGTGTGTGTGTGTGTGTGCTTGTATGGAGTGGTATATATGTGTATGCATGATGTCATGTGTATGTGTGTGTGCGTGCATATGTTTGTATGGTGTGATGTGTATATGTGTGCATGATGTGGTGTGTATATGTATATGGTATAGTATGTGTGTGTGTGGGTATGTGTATGTGTGTTATGATGTATGTGTGTATGTGTGTGTGTGGTGTGGTGTGTGTGTGTGCATGATGTGGTGTGTGTATGCTTGTATGGTGTAATATGTATGTGTATGCATGATGTAGTGTGTGTGTCTGTATGGTGGTGTGTGTCTGTATGGTGTGGTATGTGTGTGGGTATGTTGTATGTGTGGTGTGGTGTATGTTTTTATGTGTGTGTATAGTGTGTGTGTGTGGTGTGGTGTGTATGTATATGCATCATGTGGTGTGTGTGTATATGCGTGTGTTGTGTGTGTGGTGTGGTGTATGTGGGTGTATGGTCTGGTATGTGAAGGGGCAGTGTACATGAACATGGTGGTGATGGTGGTGGTGGTGGTGGTGGTGGTGGTGGTGGTGGTGGTGTGTGTGTGTGTGCGTGTGTGTGTGTGTGTGTGGTATGTGTGCTCTGTGTGTGTATAGTGGGGCATGTATCTGTCTGTCTGTCTGTCTGTCTGTCTGTCTATCTGATGTGGTGTCTGTGTGTGTTGTGATGTATATGTGTTTATGGTATGGTATGAATGTATGATGTGACGTGTGTGTGTGTGTGTGTGTGTGTGTGTGTGTGTGTTTATGTGCATGCCACAGCACCTGTGTAGATGTCACGTTAAGGGAGTCAGTTCTCTCTTTCCACCATGCAATTCCTGGAGATTGAACTCAGGTCATCAGGTTCAGCAGCACAAGCCTTAAGCAATGAGTCATTTTACCAGTGCAATAACAAGGATTTTTACCTTTTTCTCTAACTCTTCTTCATTACACGGTGTGGATTCTGGACTAGGTGGATTTGGGTCTAAGTCCCAAGCCCTGAGGCCTAATTGTTTTTACCTTTAAAGTAGGACCAATATTCCTACTCGGTATGTGGGAATTATCATTTTAAATCAGACAATGTTTGCACTTTACACAGATCAAATAATATTTATAAAGTATTAAATATCCTTTATGTTATAAGGTTGTTTTGTTTTTAGCTTCTCTCCTTCACTTTACTTTCTTTCTTAATTAGGTTTTTAAAGTATTGGCTTTCAGTCCTATTTGATGATTAGTTGCTTTCACTCCATCTCCTCTTGGTGCCTCCCTTGACCACCCCACTCCCTACAGATATTCTTACCAACCCTTGCAGGCTGCTTCATAGAGAGCCATGTGGGACAGTTAAATGCAGCGTGCACTTAGCCTTCGTAGGGGTGTTCAAAGACATACTCACTTCAGCTCTGCGGAGGGTGCACTATTGTACTGTAATTTGTTGTATTAGGCAGAATGGTCGTGTTGTGTGTATGTGTCTGTGTAAATGTGTTTTGCTGTATAGATGTCTGTGTACCTCTTGCAGGCCTAGTGACCTTGAAGGCCAGAAGAGAGCATTGGACCCCCTGGAACTGGAGCTACAGATAACTGTAAGCCTTCATGAGAGTACTGGGGATCATCCTCTGAAGGAGCAGCCAGTGCTGTCTAACTGCTCAGGAAGTTTTAATAAGCTATCCAGAGAATCTCCACTTTGTTTATTTGTTTGGTTGGTTTATTTTTATGTGATCATTAGAGGTTCCATACACTTAGCTGACAATACTGTCCAAAAAGTAGACCACATAGAGTCCTAATAGAGTGAATGACCCTGTGTTTAAGGTCTATTTGGGGCTGGAGAGATAGCTTAGTGGTTAAGAGCACTCATTGCTCTTCCCAGGGTCTTGAGTTCAACTCCAGGCATCCACACGGCAGTGCTCAACTGTCTGGCACTGTTTTTTGGTATGCAGATGTACATACAAAGTACTCATACACATGAAACACATAAATAATTGAATCTTAAGGCCTGTCTGAAACTGTAATGACTGTTTAGAAAATACGGATTTGACTGCAGAAAAACTATTTTCTGTCCATTTTGAAACTGTGTTTTTAACACTTCTGCAAGCAACCAAATTCAACAATATACTATTATTTCTCAGAACTGGATTTTATAGTATTTTTTTGTGAATTAAAAGCAGAATTCTAAACAGTTAGGAACATTTGACAGTCATTATTTTTAACTATCTCCTTTCCTAGAGCTCTTTGGCTTCCTAAATAGAGCTGATAAACCAGTTTGTAGTCCTTCGAACTTAAAAATCTGCCGGAAATCCTGCTTTATCTACAAGGTGCCAAAAACGGGAGCCTCATCAAATGCCTGATTGATCACCTTTGTTTCCATACTGGGCAGATTAACAAGTCAAGTCCCCACTTCCTACTTACCCTATCTCTGGACACCATGATATTGTCCTCTGGGATCCAATCCAGGCCTTGTGAGCACTGGACAAGCACACCTCTGCTAACCTTTGTGCCTAACCCAGCCTGTGAGCCTGTGCAAAGCTTGTAGAAAGCATTCCTGATGAGAAAGATTGCTGACACAACCAGGAGGAATGTTACAGTCGATAGGGGCTCCGTTTGCTGCATTAAATAATTCCCCATATCTTTGCTGTCCAGATCTGGCTTCCGCTGTGCAATTTCCATCACAATCTACCAGATTGGAGGTAATATTGGGTTTGCAGAGCACAGCAGGCTTGAGAATTACTGCAGTAGCAAAAATCTTTACTTCAGAAATCCCCTTCTGAACCTTTCATTTTCCCTTTTAAACAAAACAAATATTACAGAATCTTTATAGGCCCCAAGCATTGCACAGGGCTCTTCTGCATGCTGCTAATTTAGCTTGCACTTGGAACCTGCAAGGAGCCAAAAACCACAACAGAACAAATTGTTCCGATATCATCAGAGACAAGAATTACTAGCTCAATCATTTCCATCTCTTAGGACAGTGACTAGATGTTCCACTGAACTATTCCCATCCACATCCAGGTTAAAGTAGGATGGCATGGATAATTTATGTATTTTTGCCTTAGTCAGGTTCCCAGACCAAATACAAGCACAAATTAGTGATTTGAGGACACTGAACTGAAGGATCACTGTACAAAGGTGGGGACAGGGAGTTGAGAATCAATACAAATGGAACAGCAGACAAAAGCTGGTAATGGTGTGTGGGAGGAGAGAGCTTGCTTTCACCTGTTCAGGACAAGCAGCAGGGTTAGGCTTAGCAGAGTTTCGTCAGGCTGCTCTGCAGAGAGGATCACAGGATGGAAGATGACTTCTGAGGCAAATGGATGAAGGCACTCTGCTATGGACAGGCAAGACAACGATGGGTTGTCGGGTGTGATGGCTCACATTCACAGTCACCTTGCTATATATAGAATCTGCTGTGACACCCACCTCGGGGTGGTCTCAGATGATCTTTGTTTTTTTTTTTTTTTTTTTTTTTTAACTGGTTTACAGGTTTTACTGAAGAGGGAAGGCTCACCCTGAGCATGGGCGGCATTGTGCTGATATCCTGCACTGAAGGGGAGGGGAGAAAATGAACTGAGCACTCATCCCTCTGCTTCCTGACTGTATGCAATGTGGCCAGCCACTTCATATCCCTGACAGCTCGCCATGATGGATCACACGGCCTCAAACTGTAGGCCATAGGGTTGCTTCCTTACTGTGTGTGTGTTTCAATTATTTATTTACGCTCCAACCATTGCCTCCCCTTCTAGTCCCCTCTCCCACAGTTCCTCATCCCATCTCTCCTCGCTCTTACCTCTGAGAAGGTGCTTCCTCTCCCACCAGGCCTCTCCCTTCCTGGGGGGGCCTCAAGCATTAGGAATAACTTTTCCCACTGAGGCCAGACCAGGCAGTCCTCTGCTATATACATACTCAGGGCCTCTGACCAGTTGGTGTATGCTCCTGGTGGGTAGCTCAGTCTCTAGAGGCTCCCTGGAATCTGGGATGGTTGAGACTGCTGGTCTTTCTATGGGGTCACCCTCCCCTTTAGCTTCTTCAATCCTTCTCCTAATTCAATCATGGGGTCCCTGACTTCAGTTCAATGGTTGGCTGTAAGTATCTGCATCTGTCTCAGTCAGCTGCTGGTAGGACCTCTCAGAGGACAGCCGCACTAGACTCTTGTCTGTAAGCACATCATAGCATCAGTAATAGTGTCAGGCCTTAGTGCCCTTCATGAGATGGATCCCAAGTTGGGCCAGTCACTGGACAGCCTTTCTTGCAGTCTCTTCTCCATTTTTGTCCCTGCAATTCTTTTAGACAGGAACATTTCTGGGTTAGAAATTTTGACTCTGGGTTGGTAGCCTCATCCCTCCATTTGAAGCCACGTCTATCTACTGGAGGTAGGCTCCTTGAGTTCCTTCTCTCCATTGTTGGACACTTTGGCTAAGGTCATACCCATTGAGTCCTGAGAGTCTCTTACCTACTGGGTCTCTGGTACATTCTAGAGGGTCCCCCCACCTACCACCCCCACCCTGAGGCTGCATATTTCCATTCATTTTCCTGGCCCCCTGGGCTTCTCTCATGTCCCCTCATACCTGATTCTTTTCCCCTTTTCCTCCCCACTTCTCCCACCCAGGTCTCCCCCTCCCTCTGCCTCCCATGACTGCTTTCTTCTCCCTCCCAAATGGGATTGAGGCCTCTTCACTTGGGTCCTTCAGCTTGTTAACTTCCTTGAGTCCTGAGGGCTGTATACTAGGTATTCTGAACTTTTTGGCTAATATCCATGTATCAGTGAGAACATACCATGCATGTACTTTTGGGTCTGGATTACCTCACTCAAGATGATATTTTCTAGTTCCATCCATTTGCCTGCAAAACTCATGATGTTCTTGTTTTTAGTAGCTAAATAGTACTCCATTGTGTAAATGAACCACATTTTCTGTATCCATTCTTTGGTTGAGGGACATGTGGGTTGTTTTCAGCTTCTGGCTATTACAAATAAAGTTTCTATGAACATACTGGAACACATGTCCTTGTGGCATGGTGGGTCATCTTTTGGGTATATGACCAAGAGTGGTATAGCTGGGTCTTCAGGTAGATCTATTTTCAATTTTTTGAGGAACCACCAGATTTTCAGAGTGTACCAGTTTGCAATCCCACCAGTAATGAAGGAGTGTTCCTCTTTCTCCACATCCTTGCCAACATGTGCTGTCACTTGAGTTTTTGATCTTAGTCATTCTTATTGGTGTAAGGTGGAATCTCAGGGTCATTTTGATTTGCATTTCCCTGATGACTAAGGACTTTGAACTTTTCTTTAAGTGCGTATCAGCCATTTGAGATTCTTCTGTTGTAAATTCTCTGTTTAGTTCTGCACCCCATTTTTCTAATTGAGTTATTTGATTTTTTTGAGGTTAACTTCCTGAGTTCTTTATATATTTTAGGTATTAGCCCTCTATTGGGTGTAGGGTTAGTGAAGATTTTTTTCCCAATCTGTAGTTGCCAGCTGTCTTTTGGTAGATGGTGTCTTTTGCCTTACAGAAGCTTTTCAGTTTCATGAGGTCTCATTTATCAATCACTGATCTTAGAGTGTGACCCTTTGGAGTTCTGTTTAGGAAATTTTCCCCTATGCCAATGAGTTCAAGGCTCTTTCTCACTTTCTCTTTTATTAGATTCAGTGTATCTGGTTTTATGTTGAGGTCCTTGATCCAACTGGACTTGAGCTTTGTGCAAGGTGACAAATATGGGTCTATTTTCATTCTTCTACATACAAACTGCCAGCTAGACCAGCATCATTTGTTGAAGATGCTTTCTTTTTTCCACTGTACGTTTTTGGCTTCTATGTCAAAGATTAAGTGTCCATAGGTGTGTGGGTTTATTTCTGGGTCTTCAATTCTATTCCATTGATCCACCTGCCTGTCTCTGTACCAACACCATGGGTACACTGTTATCACTATTGCTTTGTAGTACAGCTTGAGGTAAAAAATAGTGATTCTCCCAGAAGATCTTTTATTGTTGAGAACTGTTTTTGATAGCTGGGATTTTTTTGTTTTTCCACGTGAAGTTGAGAATTGTTCTTTCCATGTCTCTGGAGAGTTCTGTTGGAATTTTGATGGAGATTGCATTGAATCTGTAGATTGCTATTGGTAAGATGGCCATTTTCACTATGTTAATCCTACAAATCCACAAACATAGGAGATCTTTCCATCTTCTGAGGTCTTTTGATTTCTTCGGGAATTTGAAGTTCTTGTCATACAAATCTTTCACTTGCTGGTTAAGAGTTACACTAATCTCCCAGGAGCGTTGACACACCTGAGAGCACAGGTAAGATCATTACTTGTGCTCCAGGAGACCCGCCCGGAGCCCTCAGGACATAAGAACCGAGGAACATCCAGGGACAGGATCCCTCCAGTTTCCATCTGTGCCTGGAGTTGACCCTGTGCCACAGCTCTCTATACTGAAATCCTACCAGGAGAGAGTTGGCCTCCTAGAAGTACTGACATACCTGAGAGCACAGGTAAGACTATCTCTTCTGCTCAAATACCTGACTCAAGAGGGACCCACCCAGAGTCCTTAGGACACAGGAACTGAGAAGCAGCCTGGGGCAGTATCCTTCTGGATTCCATCTGTGCCTAGAGGTGACCCTGTGCCACAGCTCTCCATACCCAAATCTCACCAGGAGAGAGCTGGTCTCCCAGGAGTACTGACACACAGGCTTACAGGAAGAATAAGCCACAGTCAGAGAGAGCAAGACCAGCTAACACCAGAGATAACCAGATGATGAGAGGCAAGGGCAAGAACATAAACAACAGAAACCAAGGCTACACTGCATTATCAGAACCCAGTTCTCCTACCACAGTGAGTGCTGGATACCCCAACACACTAGAAAGCAAGACTCTGATTTAAAAGCACACCTCATGATGATGATACAGGACTTTAAGAAGGACATAAATAACTCCCTTAAAGAAATATAGGAGAACACAGGTAAACAGGTAGAAGCTCTTAAAGAGGAGCCACAAAAATCCCTTAAAGAATCACAGGGAAACACAACCAAACAGGTGAAGGAATTGAACAAAAGCATCCAGAATCTAAAAATTGAACTAGGAAAAATAAGTAAATCACAAAGGGAGACAACCTTGGAGATAGAAAACCTAGGAAAGAGATCAGAAGTCATAGATATAAGCATCACCAACAGAATTCAAAGGATAGAAGAGAGAATCTCAGGGGCAGAAGATACCATAGAAAACATTGACACAACAGTCAAAGAAAATGCAAAATGCAAAAAGCTCTTAACACAAAACATCCAGGAAATCCAGGACACAATGAGAAGACCAAACCTAAGGATAATAGGTATAGAAGAGAGTGAAGATTTCCAATGTAATGGGCCAGCAAATATCTTCAACAAAATTATAGAAGAAAACTTCTCTAACCTAAAGAAAGAGATGCCCATGAACATACATGCCTATAGAACTCCAAATAGACTGGACCAGAAAAGAAATTCCTCCTGTCACATAATAGTCAAAACACCAAATGCACAAAACTAAGAAAGAATATTAAAAGCAGTAAGGGAAAAAGGTCAAGTAATATATAAAGGGAGACCTATCAGAATTACACCAGACTTCCCACCAGACTATGAAAGTTAGAAGATCCTAGGCAGATGTCATACAGATTCTAAGAGAACACAAATGTCAGCTCAGGCTACTATACCCAGCAAAACTCTCACTTACCATAGATGGAGAAAACAAGATATTCCATGACAAAACCAAATTTACACACCATCTCTCCACACATCCAGCCTTACAAAGGATAATAGATGGAAAATGTCAACACTAGGAGGGAAACTACACCCTAGAAAAGCAAACCCAAAAGAAGATAGTCACACAAACATAATTCCATCTCTAACAACAAAAACAAGAAGAAGCAACAATCACTATTCCTTAATATCTCTTAACATCAATGGACACAATTCCTCAATAAAAAGACATAGACTAAAAGATTGGATATGTAAACAGGATCCAGCTTTTTTGCTGCATACAGGAAACACAGTGACAAAGTGACCTCAGTGACAGAGACAGACACTACTTCAGAGTAAAAGGCTGGAAAACAATTTTCCAAGAAATAAGCTGGAGTAGACATTCTAATAAAATTGACTTTCAACCAAAAGTTATCAAAAAAGATAACGAAGGATACTTCATACTCATCAAAGGAAAAAACCTACCAAGATGAACTCTTAATTCTGGACATCTATGTTCCAAATCAAAAAGCATGGATACCAATGATTCAACTCACAGACCACATGAAGCTCAAGAGGAAGGAAGACCAAAGAGTGGATGCTTCAGTCTTATTTAGAAGGGGGAAAATATAATCAAGGGAAGTAGAGAGTGAGAGCGACTTGGGATGAAGAGAGGAGGGAGAGAGGAAAAAGAGAGGCAGAATCGGGTATGGGAGAGGATAGAGGAGATGTATAGAGGGTCAGGATATTTAACAGAGGTGTGTAGCAATAGGGAGTGGAGAACTGGGGATAGCAACCAGAAAGTCCCAGATGTCAGGAAAGCAAGAGCCTTCCAGGACCCCATGGGGATGACATTATTTGAAATATCCCACAAAGGGGAGGGAGAACCTGTCAAGACCATATTCAGAGGTTAGACATGGCCCCCAGTTAAGGGATGGGGCTACCCACCCATCTCTAAAATTTTAACCCAGAATTGCTCCTGTCTAAAGGAAATACAATGACAAAAAGTGGAACAGAGACTGAAGGAAAGGCCATACAGAGGCTACCCCCACTTGGGGGTCCATCCCACATGCAGATACCAAACCCAGACACTATTGGAGATTCCAAGAAGTGCTTACTGACAGGACCCTGATACAGCTGTCTCCTGGGAGGTTCTGCCAGATCTTGACCAATACAGATATGGATGCTCACAGCCAACCATCAGACTGAGCACAGGGACCCCAATGGAGGAGTTAGGAAAAGGACTAAAGGAGCTGATAGGGAGGCCCTTAGTCCTGAGAAGGCTGGATGCCCCAGTGTAGAGCAGTAAGCCAGGGGGGGGGGGGGGGGGTGGGGGAGCACCCTCATAGAAACAGGGCAGGGGGGATGGGAGATAGGGTTTATTATAGAGGGGTAACTGGGAAAGGGGATAACATTTGAAATATAAACCAATAAAATATCCAATTTCTTTAAAAAAGAGTTACACCAAGATATTTTATACTATTTGTGGCTATTGTGAAGGGTGTTGTTTCTCTACTTTCTTTCTCAGCCTGTTTTTTATTTGTATAAAGGAAGGCTACCAACTTTTTGAGTTAATTTTATGTCCTAATGCTTTGTTGAAGTTGTTTATCAGCTCTAGGATTTCTCTGGTGGAATTTTGGGAGTCACTTATGTATACTATCATATCATCTGTGAATAGTGATACTTTGACTTCTTCCTTTCCAATTTGTATTCCCTTGATCTTCTTTTGTTGTCTAATTGCTGTAGCTAGAACCTCTAGTACTATAATGAATATATAGCAAGAGAGTAAACAAGTTTGTCTTGTCCCTGATTTTAGTGGGATTGTTTCTAATTTTTCTCTATTTAATTTGATGTTGGCTTTTGGATTGCTGTATATTGTTTTCATTATGTTTAGGTTATTTTTGATTTTTTTAAATTTGGATATCATTTCTGTACTCTCTGGTTAGTTTGGCTAAGGGTTTATCTATCTTGTTGATTTTGTCAAAGAACCAGCTCTTGGTTTTGTTGATTCTTTGTTTCATTCTCTTTGTTTCTAACTGGTTGATTTCAACCCTGAGTTTGACTATTCTTGCCTTCTCTTGGGTGTGTTTGCTTCCTTCTGTTCTAGAGTTTTCAGGTGTGCTGTTAAGTTGCTAGTATGGGATCTCTCCAATTTCTTTATGAAGGCATTTAGTGCTGGGAAATGCTTTATTAGGCATTTCCTCTTAACACTGTTTTCATTGTGTTCCTTAAGTTTGGGTATGGGGTGTCTTCATTTCATTGAATTCTATAAAGTCTTTGATTTCTTTATTTCTTCCATGATGAAGTTATCACTGAGCTGAGAGTTGTTTAGTTTCCATTAGTATGTGGGATTTCTGTTGTTTTTGTTGTTATTGAAGACCAGCCTTAGTCCATGGTGATTATTTCAATCTTCTTGTGTCTGTTGAGGCCTGTTTTGTGTCCAGTTATATGGTCAGTTTTAGAGAAGGTTCCATGAGGTGCTGAATAGAAGGCATATTCTCTTGTTTTCAGGTGAAATGTTCTACAGATATCTGTTAAAGCCATAGTTTGGTTCATAACTTCTGTTAGTTTCACTGTGTCTCTTTTTAGTTTATTTTTCAATTGGTGAGTGGGGTATTGAGGTCTCTCACTATTATTGTGTGAGATTCAATGTGTGTTTTGAGCTTTAGTAAAGTTTCTTTTACTAATGAGGGTTCCCTTGCATTTGGGACATAGACTTCCTCTCGGTAGATTGTTCCTTTGATGAATATTAAGGGTCCTTCCCTGTCTCATTTGATAAGTTTTGGTTGAAAGTCGATTTTATTTAATGTCAGAATGGCAACTCCAGCTTGTTTCTTGGGAACATTTGCTTAGAAAACTTTTTTTCCAGTCCTTTACTGTGAGGTAGTGCCTGTCTTTATCACTCAGGTGTGTTTCTTGTGTGCAGCACAGTGCTGGATCCTGTTGGCATATCCAGTCTGTGAGCCTGTGCATTTTTATTGTGAGATTGAGTCCATTGAGTCTGTGAGCCTGTGTGTTTCTATGGGGAACTGAGTCCATTGAGTCTGTGAGCCTGTATGTTTCTATGGGAACTCAGTCCATCGAGTCTGTGAGCTTGTGTATGGGGAACTCAGTCCAGAGTTTGTGAGCCTGTGTGTTTCTATTGGGAACTCAGTCCATTGATGCTGTAAGATATTAAAGCAGATGGTTACTTCCTGTTATGTTTGTTGCTAGAGGTGGTATTATGTGTGTGTGATTCTCTTTCTTTGGGCTTGCTGTGAGATGTTTAATTTCTTGTGTTTTTTTTTTTTGGGGTGTAGTTACCCTCTTTGTGCTGGTGTTTTCCTTCCAGTATCTTCTGTATGGCTGGATATTGTTTAAATTTGTTTTTTTCCATGGAATATCTTAGTTTCTCCATCTATGGTAATTGAGAGTTTTGCTGGGTATAGTAGCCCAGGCTGGCATTTGTGTTCTCTTAGGGTCTGGATGACATCTGCCCAGGATCTTCTGACATTTACAGTCTTTGTTAATAAGTCTGGTGTAATTCTGACAGGTCTTATATTTTACTTGGCCTTTCCCCCTCACAGCTCTTAATATTCTTTATTTGTTCTGTGCATTTAGTGTTTTGATTATTATGTGGCAAGAGGATTTTCTTTTCTGGAACAATCTATTTGGAGTTCTGTAGGCGTCTTGTACATTTATTGGACTCTTTCTTTGGGTGAGGGAAGTTTTCTTCTGTGATTTTATTTGATGTTTTCTGGCCCTTTGAGTTAGGAATCTTCACCCTCTTCTATTCCTATTATCCTTAGGTTTTATCTTTTAATTGTGTCCAGAATTTCCTGAGTATTTGAACTGTTTATACTTTGTATTTTCTCTGACCAATATGTCAATATCTTCTATGGTGTCTTCTGCCCCTGAGATTTTCTCTTCTATCTCTCCTATTCTGTTGGTGATACTTGCATCTCCTGATCTCTTTTCTAAGTTGTCCATCTCTAGCATTGCCTCCATTTGTGATTTCTTTATTACTTTTATTTCCACTTTTTAGTTCTTGGACTATTTTGTTCGGTTCCTTCACCTATATTTTTCTGTATTTCTTTAAGGAGTTTGTTTTTTTCCTGTTTAAGGGCTTCTGCCTGTTTGCCTGTGTTTTCCTGTATTTTTTTTAAGGGAGTTATTTATATGCCCCTTAAAAGCTTCTATCATCTTCATGAGGTGGGATTTTATGTCAGAATCTTGCTTTTCAGGTGTGTTAGAGTATTCAGAGCTTGCTGTAGGTTCTGATGTTGCCAAATTGCATTGGATTCTGTCGATTATTTTCTTGCACTTGCCTCTCACTTGGTTATCTCTGGTGTTAACTGGCCTGGGTGTCTCTGACTGAAGTCAGCCTCCTTGGTGGAAGGTAGAGCTTTGTGATCTGGATTAGAATTAGTCTCCTGGGATGTAGGCAGTGCTGTCTCTAGTTGGGGGCAGGGTAGGTCCTGTGTCTCTGGTTAGAGCAGGCCTCCTGAATCCCTGGTTAGGGCAGACCTCCTGGAAGTCAGGTAGGCTCTGGGCTCCAGGGCAGAGTCTGCCCCAGTTGCTGATGGAGGTGCAAACAGAAGGACTATGCCCCTGGTTAAGGCAGACCTCCTGGTAGACATGCAGTCTGTGTCCTTGGTTCTGCAGAACTCCTGGGAGGCTGACAGGCTATAGGATGAGAGAGGGTATCAGGCCTGTGGATCTGGTCCAAGTAAAGAAGCAGAACTGAAGGAAGCCCTTATTTATTTAATTTTTTTGGCGAGGTATTTTTGTCCCTGTATTGATACTGAAAAGTACATAAATCATGGGGTCAGAAGGATGATTATTCTAGTTCCGTCCTCTTGTTGGGAGTGGTTTGTCTGTGTTCCACCCCTCTGCCCTGTAGCGATACAGTATTAGTCTTCATTTGTTTTTTTCTTCCTTCTATCATAGAAGGATGTAATAAGAAGACTCAGACCAGACAAACTTGGACTTCTGAGCTTCCTAACCAATAGGAAATAAGTCCCTGCTCCTCATAAGTCACAATATCGCAAAGTGGACTGAGATGTGATTTATTTTTTTAGTTCAATAAAGTTGTTTACACAGAAACCCCCCAAAACTCTTATGATATGTAAGTAGACAACAGTTTATCAAGTTTGCTAATAATCTTATACAAAACTCAAGTATATTTTAATATTCCAGCAACAGAGAGCAGTATGATATATTTGTTCATAGTTGGGTTATTAAAATAGAGCTCCTTTAGTTAATCCTGAAGTTCATGGTAATTTCAGTAAGAACACCAGTCAGGTTTGGTAGAAACTGAGTCTACTTTAAAATATACATTATAGACACATTAAGAACTACAGAGTAGGGAGGAGATGGGGGCATAATCAGAATAGATTACATGAAAAGTTACATTTAATAAAAATACAATCTAACAACAATAAAAGATATGGAGTTTGAATACATCTATGCAAGAGAGTCATTTAAAAAAACTATAGTATTGGATTAGATGAAGATATAGACTTATTATAAAAGATGAAGATATCAAGACTTATTATAAAACTGTAATAATTAAGCAAAAGTTATAAGAAATAAAGTAGGAGAAAAGAGATTGCCTAGATACAGATCCCTGTGTTTTATTTCTGATTATGTAACAGAGGTGGTGATAATCAGTGTCATTAAAGAGTACCTAGGGCAAGACACACAGGAACTCTGCCAGCAGAGTGGCTCGGTTTCCTTCCAGTCTCTCTGTGCTGGTGTCCTGAGCAGACCTTGGGCACAAGCTCTGCAGCTAGTCCCACAACACCTAGAGGAAGCTCCACTCCCAGGCACTCTGACACTCTCAGGATAGGAAGTGAGGAAGACCCAACATCTGTCCCAACACCTGGAGTAACTGGAACCAGCGGGATCAGGTACACAGGAACTCTGCCAGCAGAATGGCTCGGTTGGTTTCCTTCTGGTCTCTCTGGGCTGGTGTCCTGAGCAGACCTTGGTCCCAGGCTCCTCAGCCAGTCCCACAACACCCAGAGGAAGCTGCTGCACTCCCAAGTGCTCTAACAAGCCCAGAGTCACAGGATCCCAGAATCACAGGATCACAGAGACAGCTTGACTCTGAGGAGTTCTGACACAACCAGGATCACGGGAAGAACAGGCTACAGTCAGATTTAGCAAGGACAGGTAGCACTAGAGATAACCACATGGAAGGGGGGGGCATAAGAAAATAAACAACACAAACCAAGGTTACTTGGCATCATCAGAACTCAATTCTCCCACCATAGCAAGTCCTGGACACACCATCTCACCAGAAAAGCAAGATTCAGATCTAAAATCACTTCTCATGATGATGATATAGGACTTTAATAAAGACATACATAGCACCCTCAAAGAAATACAGGAGAACACAGGTAAAACAGCTTGAAGTGCTTAAAGAGGAAACAGAAAAATCCCTTAAATAACTATAGGAAAACACAATTAAACAGGTGAAGGAAATGAACAAAATCATCCAGAATCTAAAAACTGAAATAGAAACAATAAAGAAATCAGAAAGAAAAGAATCAACCAAACCAGGAGCTGATTCTTTGAGAAAGTCAACAAAATAGATAAACCATTAGCCAGTCTAACTAGAGGGCACAGAGATAGTTTACTAATTAACAAGATCAGAAATGATAAAGGAGACATAACAACAGACACTGAGGAAATCTAAAATATCATGAGATCCTACTACAAAAGCCTATACTCAACAAAACTGGAAAGCCTGGATGAAATGGACAATTTTCTAGACAGGTACCAGGTACCAAAGTTAAATCAAGATCAGATCAACGATCTAAACAGTCCCATATCTGCTAATGAAATAGAAACAGTCATTAATAGTCTCCCAGCCAAAAAAAGCCCAGGACCAGATGGTTTAGGTACAGAGTTTTATCAAACCTTCAAAGAAGACCTAATACCAATACTCCTCAAATTATTCAACAAAATAGAAACTGAAGGTACTCTATCCAATTCGTTCTATGAAGCCACAATTACTCTTATACCTAAACCACACAAAGACCTAACAAAGAAAGAAAACTTCAGACCAATTTCCCTTATGAATATCAATGCAAAAATACTCAATAAAATTCTTGCAAACTGAATCAAAGAACACACCAAAACGATCATCCATCATGATCAAGTAAGCTTCATCCCAGGGATGCAGGGATGGCTCAATATATGGAAATCCATCAACGTGATTCACTACATAAACAAACTCAAAGAAAAAAAACCATATGATCATCTCACTAGATGCTGAGAAAGCATTTGACAAAATCCAACATCGCTTCATGATAAAAGTCTTGGAAAGATCAGGAATTCAAGGCCCATACTTAAATATAGTAAAAGCAATATACAACAAGCCAGTAGTCAACATCAAACTAAATGGAGAGAAACTTGAAGCAATCCCACTAAAATCAAGGACTAGACAAGGCTGCCCACTCTCTCCCTACCTATTCAATATTGTACTTGAAGTTCTAGCCAGAGCAATTAGGCAACAA
>JADRCD010225338.1:35251-50989 GCA_019843815.1 Montemys delectorum | reverse complement strand
AAAAAAAATTTTTGTTTGTTTTTTTTTTTTCCGAGACAGGGTTTCACTGTGTAGCCCTGGCTGTCCTGGAACTCACTCTGTAGACTAGGCTGGCCTAAGAAATCTGCCTGCCTCTGCCTCCCAAGTGCCAGGATTAAAGGTGTGCACCACCACTGCACAGCAAGTTCAAAACTCTTATTTAAGTGAGAACTTTGTTTTGGCTCCTTAGATCCTTGCCTTATATATTTATGGTAACATTACTTTGCTTCAAAGATACACACACAAACCTTAAACTATAACTAGCCAGACATAACTAAAATATGCAAGGCATTATTGGGGTTTTAAAAAGTATCCTAGCTTGCTCACTTATTTACTAAGAATTATATGTATTCCAAGATAGTCTCGAATTTAATAATGTAGTTGACCTTGAACTTCTTCATTCTGTCTCCATCTTCTCAGTCCTGGGATTATAGAAGAACCCTACAAGAGGTAGGGATCAAATCAGGACTTTGCATGTGGTCAAGCACTCTACCCACTTATCTTCACACCCAGCTCTATTATCTTTTGCCAATCTTGAACCCCGAAAGGAATCAAGAAATTTAGCTTGTTACCCTTCTCAAAAACAGAGAAATTAAGCCTATATTTCAAGAAATGAACCTGCATCGTTAAAACTAAAGGTAAAAGAGAAAATAGGAAACAAAAAAGGTCTTTGATCAGTCAAAAAGCCCCATACAGTTCACAAAACACATGAAGCCCTCTTCACTCAGAGCCTACTGGATCTTATTTTAGACACAATTTTAATAAGCTCCGTGATCTGGTTTCTTAGCCCACAACAGATGAGATGCAGCCAACTGGAAAAGGGCTGGGGGTGGTGCTAGAAAAGGCAAACACTCAAAGCATCAAAACCAAAGCTAAGACCTATAAAGTCAGCAGAAAACCTCAAACGTAGCAGACCAAGGTTATTTGGTGTAGGAAGACACAAAGACACAAAGACACAAAGACACAGACACACACACACACACACACACACACACACACACACACGAGGATTAAAATTCCTGCCAGAACTATACTGTTTATAATTTGTCTCTTTGGCAAATTTTACCTGAAGTGCAGCTCTTGAATCTCTTAAGATATACATCAAAATAATGCCCATAAAGATTTTTCCACCAGACGGTGGTGGTGCACGCCTTTAATTCCAGCACTTGGGAGGCAGAGGCAAGTGGATTTCTGAGTTCGAGGCCAGCCTGGTTTACAGAGTGAGTTCCAGGACAGCCAGGGCAACACAGAGAAACCCTGTCTCAAAAAAAAAAAATCAAAGATTTTTCCATTTTGCAGTAGGGTTTCTATTGAGAATGTACAAGGCCCTTGATTCAATGTTCAGCAATAAAAAATAAAAATGCTATATGACCAAGATATGCATGTATGAAATTCAAATTATATAAAAAAAATGATTTTTCACTGGGTGCTTGGTGGTAATCCCAGCACTCAGGAGGCAGAGGCAGGCAAATTTCTGTGAGTTTGAGACTAACCTAGTCTACAGAGCTAGTTCTAGGACAGCCAAGACTACATAGAGATCCTAAAATAAAATAAAATAAAATAGGAAGTATGGGGCAAGTGGCCAGGCCAGAGCCCCACAGAACCTTCTGGTCTGGATGGGCCAGGGAATGTCCTGTCTCCTCTGAGCAGCTGTGCTCCAGCATCCCAGCAGCAAGGCAGACATTTAGCCCAATATCTAAGGATTTTCTAAAAGTGCCAAATTCAGACACAAATCTATAATCAAAGAAATAAGTTTTAAAAATTTTTATTTATTTATTTATTTATTTATTTATTATATGTAAGTACACTGTAGCTATCTTCAGACACCCAAAAGGGCAGCATATCTCATTACAAATGGTTGTGAGCCACCATGTGGTTGCTGGGAACTGCACTCAGGACCTCTGCCCCCAAAGAAGTAAGATTATGCTTCCTGCCAAATGTGGTTACAATTTTAAGAATTCTCATGACCCCTGAAGTTTAAGGGGTATTTGAGTAATTTTGTTCTTTTCAGAGACTTGACAATAGGAAAGGCTCAAGACCAAAACTGGCTGATTATACAGACCAAACCAGTCTAGGGATTTCAGTGCAGAGACATCAGATTGAGGACAAGAGAGGAATGGTCTTATCTCTATCCATTAAGCCTATCATTTAATGTAAACTATATGCCACACAAAAAGTTTAAAAAACCTGACTCTTGCTTTTATTTTCAGGATAATTTTGACAAAAATAAAATGGAGACTTTCTAGTTTCTGGCAGTCTAAGACAACTCAAGCCATATTTGACTTCAAGAAAGGTTCTAGGACCAGGCAATGGTGGCACATGCTTTCCATCTCAAACACTTGGAGGCAGAGGCAGGTGGATCTCTGTGAGTTCGAGGTCAGTTTTGTCTACAGGATAGCCAGGGCTACACAGAGAAATCTTATCTTTTTTAAAACAAACAAACAAACAAACAAACAAACAAAAGTCTAGGTTATTAAATGGGGACAGAGGTAGAGACAAATGTTCAAGCTACTTGAGCTAAGAACACAGTTCAGCCAAAGGGTGGCACCATGAGGCACTGTAAATTCACAGGCCAACCTGGACTACAGAGTAAATTCCAGGACATCCAGAACAAAGAGACACCAGGTCTTGAAAATCAATAACAAAAGAATACAGTTCAGGTGGCAGAGTTCTTACCAACATGTAAGAAACTCTGGGTTTGATTCCCAGAGCCACTTAGCACAGTAACAGGGTGGCACATACTTATAACCCTAGTATTCAGGAGGTAGGGGCTGAAGGAGTACAAATCAAGGCCATGTGCCCATACTTCAGGTCAGTTTGGCATATACACAATCCTATATGAAGGCTAGAGAGGTAGTTGAGCTGGTTAAGAGCATTTGTTGCTCTTGCTGATGACCCAGGTTGGATTCCCAGCTTCCCATATGGTGGCTCACAACCATCTGTAACACCAGTTGCAGGCGACCAAACAGGCATGTACAATGAGCACATATATGTATAAAGGCAAAACATTCATAAAGTGAAATGCATAAATCTAAGAAAACTTAATCAAAAGCTTAAATCACATAGATAGATGGCTCAGTTGGTAAAGGCAAACCTGATAAGCCAAGTTCAATCCCTACTACCCATGGAAAGGTGAAAGAACAGACTATGCATACTTATCCACACACTCCCATGAGTTGAAACACACACACACACACACACACACACACATACACACACAATTTTAAGATCAAACGAACATTTCTAAAACTGATTTTTAAAATAATATTTAT
The DNA here is from genome assembly GCA_019843815.1 of Montemys delectorum. Classification (NCBI taxonomy): domain Eukaryota; kingdom Metazoa; phylum Chordata; class Mammalia; order Rodentia; family Muridae; genus Montemys; species Montemys delectorum. The sequence goes on along the minus strand of JADRCD010225338.1, from coordinate 47,699 downwards.
AAGAACTGAGAATGTAGATTGTTCGCCTTAGCACACGAAGATCTTGGATTCAATTCCTAGTACTGAACAAGAAGGTTTGGTGAAGGCAGGTGTGGTGGTACATGCCTGAATCCCAGCACTCAGGATCAATACCAGCAGTGGCAGCCTAACTCAAAAACAGCAAAAGGAGCAAGCTGTGGTAGCGCACATTTACTCCTGGCACTGGGAAGGCAGAGGGGCAGGCAGATCTGAGAATTTGAGACCAGCACACAGCCAGAGCTGTTACGTAGAGAAAACAAAACAACCCCACAGCAACAGGAACTATATTGGGCAAATGTTATTCTAAGATTTAAATGTATGTTTTGAGTCAGTGTTATCTCCATCTCTAAAGAAGTCTGTGTAGCACAGATAATACAAACACTAAAAACTATTAACTTGATGGTTTAATCTCAGCACTCCAAAGAGGTCTTGGAGTTGAGGCCAACCTGGTCTACATCATAGTTAAAAGGTCCAAGCCAGCCAGAGCTAGTGAAACTCTACCTTTAAAAAAAAAAAAAAAAAAAAAAAAGTTATCTCTACAAATTCTCACAAACCAAACTCCCCTTTCCCAGCTTTCTGGGGCAATCTTTACAAGTCTAACTCAATATCATTTCAAATTGATAACTTGGGGCTGGAGAGATTGCTCAGTGGTTAAGAGCACTGACTACTCTTCCAAAGGTCCTAAGTTCAAATCTCAGCAACCACATGGTGGCTCACAACTATCTGTAGTGAGATCTGATGCCCTTTTCTGGTGTGTCTGAAGACAGTGACAGTGTACTTACATATAATAATAATAATAATAATAATAATAGAAATCTTCAAATTGATAACTTTCCATTAGACTCCATAAAGACTACTAAAGTCTTAGAAATACATATACATGTTACTTGGATGTTTATCTCTTACTTTGTTCTTATCCCTTACATAGTTTTTTCTTTTGATCAAACTTCTTTGAGCAAAGACCCTGCTTCATTTTAGTACAAGATTTACTACCTAAAGTCTACCCTTTGAGTTGTAAGACATGAAAGGAAACAAAAGTTGGTAAGATGCTAATTCACAGTAAGGAATGGAATTAATTACTCAAAGTCTTGAATAAAGAATAAATGAGGACCAACTCCTGAACTGTGCTCCAAACTTCATTCTGTGACTTCATTCTCCATTCTTTTGTATTCCTATCCCATCTCATGGGTAACCCCAGGTCCAGTCACTTACTAATACAATAAAGATTTAATATAGCCCATCTGAGGAGCCAAAAAACCTCATCAGTGGGTAACTTCCTATGTCTAAGAAGGAACAAAAGTAATAGTAAAGAAGTTAATACTGGGGGCTGGAGAGATGGCTCAGAGCTTAAGAGCACTGACTGCTCTTCCAGAGGTCGTGAGTTCAACTCCCAGCAACCACATGGTGGCTCATAACCATCTGTAATAGAATCTGATGCCCTCTTCTGGTGTGTCTGAAGACAGCTACAGTGTACTCATATAAATATAATAAATCTTTAAAAAAAAAGTTAATATTGGGGGACCCTAAATTTTGGTCAAAGCCAATGCTCTGCATAGTGTTAAATCTATCATTAAATTAAGGGATAACCTTTCATTTAAAAGAATTAAGTTATTTCTAACCAAAAAGAGTAAAATCCCTTCTAAATTGGGAGTCTTCCCAAACATAGCATATAATTTCAGCGTTAAAATCATTTTGGGAGAAGTCTGTGATAGGCATTTCTCTGGCGGTTTCCAACGTTCGGTTTTCTGAACTGAATGGCTTCTATTCTCTACCAGTTGTTCCACTAGATCCAATCCTGCAAAACTGAAGGGTTAGTTTCTGACGACACACACCAACCCCAAGGAATGAATACGCTTCTCCACTTAATCCCCTCCTCCCTCCGGAGTGGCATTTTCTTACCTCTGACTTCCACTTCACTTTCTAGACCCAAAGTAAGGTGGACTTTCATGAGCAGCTAGCTGTTCCAGAGTTAAGTGAACTCAAGAAAGAGAGTCGTGGATCGAGCAAATGGACCCTCTGGTCGGCCTGACTGTGTCCTCGATCCCAGGCAGCTCGGCGCTGGGTGCCAGAGTAGGGGAGACAGACTGGGCGAGAGCAGCCCTACCGACCTCAGATCACAAGGCCACCCAACTACCAGCCGCTCCACCTCAGCCCCCGAGACCCCCTGCGCCGCCCCAAGTCCCGTTCTCGGCTGGACAATAGCCCCAGAGAGCATCCAGTCTCAGGCTAGAGGGAGGCCTGGAAGGGCGTCGGGGAGCAAGGCTGCGAGGACAAGAGCCACTTCGGCCTAATCCAGGGCCCCGAGCCCGGGCCTCCCTGGGCGCCATCTCTGGGAGTGGGGCGTGAAGGCCGCCCCCTGGGGCCGGCGCCGGCAGAAGGAACCCGACGCCGCGAGCCCGGCGGAGGCGACCGCGGGAAGTGCAGGCCCCAGCCTACTCAGCGGGCCCGCCCAGCGGCCCGTTCCCGCAGCAGAACCCCGGCCGCTCACCTTGTGGATTCTCTTCAGAGCCATGGTGGGAAACGGTGGCGACGGCCCCCGGGGCGGGGACGGGGACGGGGGAGGGACGGGGAAGGGGCGAGGGAGCTTGAGACCGAGTCGACCGGGAGAAGACGGCGGAGCTCCGGGGCGCGGATCCGACGAGCTGAGGGCCGAGGCCCGCTCAGCTTCTGGGCCTGCCGCAGCGGTCACCGCATCACCCGGCGGCGGCCCCTTTATGCGCTGCTGCCCCAGCCGCCGCCGCCGTAGCTGCCTCTTCCTCGTAGGCTCAGCGCCGCCTCCTCGGCCGCCGTGGATCCCTCCGCCTGGGAGGAAAAGCCCCTAAGCTCCGGGCTCGCCGAGAGCCTTACGGTGGCGGAGCCGGGGAAGCCTGCTCTCCTGCCTGGTGCAGGTGGACTGAGGGACGCGCGGGCGGGCGGGCGAGCGGGCGGGCGGCGCCGCCGGGGTGGGGCCGCCGGAGCGCGGGGTGGGCCCGGGCCGAGGAGCAGGTCGGGAGGCTCCGGGATTGGCGGGCCTGGGAGAGAGGAGGGAGGGCCGGGCCGCGCCGGCGGCGGAGGGATACGGGCCGCCCCTGCGATGACCTTACGCGCCGGCGCAGGCGCAGCCGCAGAGGGGATGACGTCGCGAGGCAGCGAGAGGAGATCTCGCGAGAGTTGAGGCGCGGGTTCTTGCAGCTCTCCCCCCCACCACCACCACCACCAAGGCCTGAAGTCGGCCTCCGCTTCCCTGTGTGCCCACTACGACTTTCGAAGATCGATAAACCTTGAAAGGCACGGGTTTTCCACCTTGTTCAATCCCCGTCGTACTCGGAAGTAACTAATCCGACTGTCACGTTCCTGAAAAAGAAAGAGACTCTTCCAAGGTCACACAACTTCAGCCTGAGCCGCACCACCCAGAAAAAAGGGGGTCCTAGAGCTTGCTTGCACTGGGAGCCCTGAGACTGCCGGTTCCAACAAAGAGCTCAGCTCGACGGGACTCCAGTGTTCTTTCCGCAGCCACTGGCCTGCTAGCATTAGGGAATGTACCGTGTAGAATGAGAAGATTCGGAAAAGATTTTTTTGGCAAGGTTTCATAGCAAGTGGCAAAGTCGATCACCTCTCCTTACAGAGAAAGGTGGACCCCCCAAAGACCAAAAAAAAAAAAAAAAAAATGTGTACGTTAGAAGTCCTGGATGAGGAGGAGCATACTGTAGGCCCAGGTCCTTTTGAAATGTGATGGAAAGAAAGCACAGAGTGCCCTCAGGTCAGATTTTTAATTTTCTCTTAGTAACATTCTTGTATTTAAAAGGCAATGGAGGAGCTGGCGATGGCTCTGTGGGTGATGTTGCTTGCTGCCAAACCTGATGACCCGAGTTGGATCCCTGAGACCGACTTGAGGAAAGGGGAGAACCTATTCCGAGTTATCCTGTGACCTCCACACCCAAGCACAGCTATACATTTTCGGGCACATACCCACACAAATGTAACTTCATAAAAAAACAAACAAAAACCAAAAACATGTATTTTACCGGTCCCATTTTGGGGAACATTTAAAAAGCTGTTTCCAGGTGCTGGGGAGATTGTTCAATGGTTAACAGCACACATTGCTCTTACAGAGGGCAAGACTGGTTCCCAACACCCACCTCAGAATCACAATTACCTGTGACTCTAGGAGATCCAACACCTTTGGCTTCAGTACTCCTGTGCACACGCCTTTTTTCCAGAAGATGCATACATAAAAATAAAATGTTTGTTTTCAAAAGCTGGTTCCAAGAAAAAAAAAAGGGGGGGAGGAGTGTTAATGCTGATTCCAGCTTTATTATTAAAAATAAGGGTGTATAGTAGGAGACGTTTAATGGATATTTAAGTCACTTTAGATAAGGAACTGACTACAGACCAAAGTAAAGATACTAACAAGGTCCTACTTGGTGAACCAATGTGTTTCCTTGGGGCTACTTATAAGGGTACAGGTGAGGGGTCACTTACAGAAGCAGAGGTGACTCAGAGGCAGCTGCATTTATGAAAGCCCACCCCAGCACAGGTGGCAGCTCTGGAAAGAAGGCGCTCTGGAGCCCTGGAGCTCTATGTATGACTTGCAGGCAGCTTCACAAATAAGAATATCTCCTAGGAAGCTCACCAGGCTTTGCTTCTTATAAATATCTTGGCTGGTGTCCTTCTTCCAAGCCGCTCAGCTGGTCTGCCTCCTCCACATCCTTATGTAACCTTAGGGTGGGGGCAGTGAAATGTGTCTGGTCAGTTTCAGGGACTTCCTGAGACCCCCAGATTGTTTACTCTCCACGTTATTTTTGGTTGGTTGGTTTGTTTGAAGGCAGGGCCTCACTATGTAGCTCTGGCTTTTCTAGAACTTGCTATGTAGACTAGGATGACCTCAAACTCAACAAAGATCGACCTCCTGAGTGCTGAATTACAGGTGTGCACCACCACAAATGGCTGCTTTCTGAGCTTTAAAGCACAGTCTTTTAGAATTCCCTGAGTCTTAATGTCCCTCCTTAGAATTCCTTGGATCTTAATGAACTTCAGAGGAAATTGCTAAAAGATATTTAATCAGGGTCTCAATCTAGCTTCAAACTATGTACCTTGAATTCTTTATTATCCTGGCTCTACCCACTGTGTGCTGGATTCCAGGTCTGTGCAATATCGCCTTTGCCTCACACCCTAGTCTAGGCCCTAGGGGAGAAACTACTATTTTTAAACAATATAATAGTAAAATACCCATTTTGTCTTAAGGACATAGTATTGATCTAGCTCCCAATGGGTTGTTATTCCCATAAATTAATGCATGTCTCAACTATCATCAGAGAAGCGTCTATTTGTGGAAGATGGTAATTAACGCAAAGACCCACAACTGGCCAAGGTACGGAAAATAAGAGACTTAGGAGTATTCAGCTCAAAAAGAAACATATATACCCCATCCCCTCCTCCCAGGGCTCAGGGATCACTATAGAAGAGGAGGCAGGAAAAGTGGAAGAGGTAGAGGCAGTGGATGACTACAAAGAAAACAGTGTCTTGTGAATACCACAGGAGCTGCACATATGATCTCACGGTGTCTATGACAGCATCTGCATACCTGGGCAAGCCCAAGCAGATCACAGCCCAACACAGAGAGGAGTAGGCCACTAAATTCCACCCTCAGCTGTGGAGCTATGACAATTGTTAGCTGATAGGAGATGGTAGCCACTGGTAAGGCAGCCACTCTTCAGTGGAAGATGACATCACACATCCAAGGATATTTGGGCAGTATAAATTGATTTTGATGGGGGGAAAAAGACAGAAAATTGGATGAAAGGGGAAAGGAAAGTGGATCTGGGAAGAGTTTGGGAAACAGGCACGATATATTCTAAACACATTGCTTAGCCTGCTGTGCTAGTTATGATGGTGCGCCCCTTTAATCCCAGCACTCCAGAGTCAGAGGCTGATAAATAAATTTCTGTGAGTTCAAGGATGGCCTGATCTACTACATAAAGAGTTCCAGGACAGCCAGAGCTACAAAAGGAGACTCTCAAAACAGAACAAAAACATTGTATACAATTTTCACAGAACTAATAGAACTTTAAAAATAGATAAAATGGAAGTAAAAGAGTCATCTTCATTTCCCAAGAAAGCTTCTATCTATTAAGCTAAAATAAATAAATGGTAACGGTTGGCATAGGGACTGTGCCCAGTTGGTTCAGAACTTCCTGCTGATCTTGAAACCCTGGGGATGACTGGTAGCGCTGCCTAAAAGATGGTACACATTTCTATTTCTGGTCCTCAGGAGGTAGAGACAGGAGACGTAGAAACTACAGGTCATCCTAGGCTACATAGTAAGTTCAGAGCTAGCCTGCAATATAGACAATATCTGGGGGGAGGGGACACCGATAATGCTGTAATAGTGGTGTAATAGGAAGTCAGTCATTAATCCTCATAAAGCTCTAGTAGTGCTTCCTTAGCATAAACTAGATGTGATGTGCCTGTATCAGAAAGGTATGCAAATCTAAGCATGGTGGCATATGTATGCTATAACCCCAGCACTCCACAGGCAGATGCAGGAATATCTATAGTTCAAGGCCAGCCCTGGCTGTCTCAAACTGAGACACCAAGAAAGGCAGCTATGAGCCCAGCAGTGGTAGCACACACCTTTAATCCCAGCACTTGGGAGGCAGAGGCAGGTGGATTTCTGAGTTTGAGGCCAGCCTGGTCTACAGAGTGAGTTCCAGGATAGCCAGGGCTATGCAGAGAAACCCTGTTAATAATAATAATAATAATAATAATAATAATAATAATAATAGAGTGAGTTCCAGGACAGCCAGGGCTATGCAGAGAAACCCTGTTAATAATAATAATAATAATAATAATAATAATAATAACAACAACAACAACAACAACAATAAAGGCAGGTATGATACACACCTATAATCTTTGGTAGGATGCTGAAGCGAGAGGATCTCAGTGAGTTACTGTGATGGGTAATCTTGGTTGTCAATTTGACTACATCTGGAATCAACTAGAACCCAGGCAGTTGGGCATGCCTTTAAGGGATTTTCTTAACTGGGTCATTTGAAGTGAAAAGGGGAGCTTTTGCTTTTTGCCTGCTGCCTGCTTCTCCTCACTCTCACTGGCCAGTTCATCTGTCCTGCTGCTGAGGCATTGCTTTGCTGATAATCAGAACCGAAGCTCTCTAGGAATCCCCCAGGACCCCAGCAACACACGAGGAATGCTGTGACATCCAGTCCTGAAGACTGAACTACACCAAGTTCTTAGATTCTTGGTTTTTCTGTCTTGAGACAGCTATTGTTAGACTATCCAGACAACATCCTGTAATCCACCAAATCATTCTAATCATAAAATATATGATTTATATATATTTATATATGAGCACTTATCCCTATTAATTCTGTTGCATTAGAGAACCTTGACTACTACACCTATGTGGTGAGAGTCCCCATTGCCAAGGTTTTTAGAGTCCAAGCCTGGACTCTGGGAATTCTAACTCAGTGACTGTCTCAACAGGCCAAAACAGACAATAGTGTAAAACAGAAAGAGATGTCTCTAAGAGGTCCTGTAACTGTTTCCCTTAAGATCAGCTTCAGTTTTGACTTGAGGTTTAGGTTTAAACAGAAGGCAAGAGGTGTGCGTGACTAAGCAGGTCTAGTCACGGGATGCCTCCCACCCAGTACTGACCCGCCACTGTCTCAATGCCAGCCTCTCCTACACAGCAGTCTGACAGGTGTGTCAGTCCTGAGAAATCTCTTCCCGGGAATTGGATTTCTCCTCTAGGTAGAACAAATAAATCCCTTTTCCTTTCAGCAGGAGATTTCCTGGAGTAATTACAATTGCTTAAAAACCCATTGTTTCTTTTCTGTTTCTTTTCTTTGTTTTTTGGAGACAGGATCTCACTATTTATCACTGGCTAGCCTGAACCTTTTAAGGCTGGCCTTAAACACTCAAGAGATCTGGCTGCCTCTGCCTCTGGAATGCTGGGATTAAAGGGGCTTTGTATTGCTTCGGTAGCCTGATAGCCAGAGGGAGGAGCACACATCTCTCTTTGGGCCATTTCATTCCTGTCAGGATGGTTATACCTGGTTATCTTTTCTCTTCCCTCTTTCTTTTCTTTTCTTTTTTAAAGTCCAGGTGTTGGTAGTGAATGCAAAGGAAAAAGGAGGCCCGGTATAGTGCATACCTGTAATCCTAACACACTAGTGGCAGAGGTAAGGGGACCAGGAGAGCCTGCAGAAATGCTTCCGTGATTAAAAGCACTTGTTCCTGCAGAGGACCTAGATTCAGGTCCCAGCACCTACACATCAGCTCTCCATCATCTGTAAATCCAGTTCCAGGGCATCTGACACATTCTTCTGACCCCCACAGGCAGTAGGCATTTGTGTGGTATGCAGACATACATGCAGGCAAAACACCATACACATAAGAGAAAAGAAAAAGAAAGATTTAAAGATATATGTGTGTGTGTATACTCCTAAGCCAAGCCTGGTCTACAGAGTGAGTTCCAGGACAGCCAGGGCTATACAGAGAAACCCTGTCTCATAAAAACAAAAACAAACAAACAAACAAGCACAAGGTGGGTGCTGGGAGCTAAACTCAGGTGCTCTTACCCACTGAGCCATCTCTCTAGTCCCTAGTTGTTATTTTATTTATCAGTAAAACACTGATAATGTCAGCATGTTCATAGGATTTCGAAGTTAAATAACAATTCTGGTCTGAAGAAAGAGCTAGTGCTGGTGCTCTGTAGATTCGAGACTAGCTTGGTCTGGGACAGGAGAGAGAGAGAGAGAGTGTGTGTGTGTGTGTGTGTGTGTGTGTGGTGGCTCACAGCTGTAACGGCAACAACACAAGAAGAGGCTGAGGCAGGAGTTACTACATACATGTCAGGAGTATGCCTGGGCTACATAATTCCTGATAAACCCGAGCCCATAGCTTGTCTCTAAAACAAACTAGAGCCCAGAATGTTGTTCAGTTGGTAAATGGCTGCCTAGCATGCCCAAGGCCCTCAACAAGTTCCATCCCCTAACCAAAAACTGGAGACAAAGCAGGGACCTTACAGTGCTGTAAGGGAACTTTTTAAGGCCAGGTGCTGGGAAGCTGAGGTGATCCCCAGGTCCTCTCGCTTCTCCTGTGGATGGACAGTTCTCTGCTTCCTGTGAGGACATCAGAAGTGGCTGAATCTCTCCTTCCTGCAGGCCCAGTCTGCACTCTGTGTAGCAACAATCTTCAGTATTCTTGTTGGAAACAGGCAGTGTTCCACCCTTTCTCTGTATTCTGGAAAGGGGTTGGAAGCACTGTGCTTGTAATGACGGGCTAGCCATCACTACTTGATATGATTCAAAGGGAAAGGTTAAAGAGATGTGTGTAACTTTGGATTAGGTTATTTTGAAACAGACATCTGTGGCTCAGCTGACCTTGGATTCAGTGTGTGGCCTGAAGATGGTGACCTTGAGCTCTTTTGAAACAAGGTTTTACGAAGTCCAGGCTGGCCTCACACACTCTGTGCAGGAAGTCCTTGAACTTGTGCTCCTCCTGCCTCTAAATCCCAAGCCCTAGGAAGGCAGGCGTGCACAGCTATCCCCATACCCAGGTTCCCATACTGCTGGGCATTAAACCCAGGGCTGAGGCCTTTCTGAGCCCTGCCCGCCCCCACTACATTATTGTGTTTGATGTCTGTGGCTTGTGTGTGCTGCACCTGTGGAGATGAGAAGAGAAATTGTCCTCTCTTTCTACTTTTACATGGGCCTCGTGATTCAGCTCAGGTCAGCAGGCTTGTGCAGCGAGTGTTCTTTCTGCTCCGACATCTTGCCACTCTACGGCCTATTTTGATTTTTTTTTGGGGGGGGGAGGGCAGGGGGTACAGTTGAGACAGGGTTTCTCTGTGTACCCCTGGCTGTGCTGGAACTATCTGTAGACCAGGCTGGTCTTGAACTCAGAAATCTGCCTGCCTCTGCCTCCCAAGTGCTGGGAATAAAGGCATGTGATACCCATATCTGGCTTATTTTTATCTTTAATTATGTGTATGTGTGTATGTGCTTGTGTATGGGAATATAGGTGCCTATGGAACACAGAGGGGTCAGATTCTTTGGAGTTACAGACAGTGGGCACTGCCCAACGTGTGTGCTGGAACCTAATTTGGGTCCTCTAAAAGAGCAGTAATTGCTCTTAACCACTGAATGAGTACACCAGCCTTGCTTTCCTTTTGAAAAAGTGTGTATGTGTGTGTGTTTGTATGTGATGTGTGGTGTGTATGTGGTGTTTGTGTATATGAGGTATGTGTTTGTATATGGTATGTGTGTGTGTATATGGTATGTATGTGGTATGTGTATATGTGTATGTGATATGTGGTGTGTGTGTATATGGTGTGTGTATGGTGTGTGTGTATATGATGTGTATGTGGTGTGTGTATATGGTGAGTGTATGTGTGTCTAAATAGTGTGTATGTGGTGTGTGTGTGTGTGTGTGTGGTGTGTGTGTGTGGTGTATATAAAAAGGCCAGAGGAGAACATCAGGTATCACAAACCTTACTTTGTTATGACAAGGGCTCTCAATGAACCTGCTGCTCCCCACATTTTGACTGGCTAGACAAAACCCAAGCCATTGGCTTGCCCATTCTTCCAGTACTAGGGTTACAGGCCAAAGTGCCCATACCAAACTTTTTTTTTTTTTTTTTTTTTTTGGTTTTTCGAGACAGGGTTTCTCTGTGTAGCCCTGGCTGTACTGGAACTCACTCTGTAGACCAGGCTGGCCTCAACTCAGAAATCCACCTGCCTCTGCCTCCCAAGTGCTGGGATTAAAGGTGTGCGCCACCACCACCCAGCTCATACCAAACTTTTATAAGCCTCTTTTTAAAAGTTTTATTATTTTTTTACTTTAGGTGTATTGGTATTTTGCCTTGCATGTCTGTCTGTGCACCACTTCGGTGTCCGATGCCTGGAGGCCAGAAGAGGGTGTCAATTCCCTGGACCTGGAGTTACAGATGCTGTGAGCCACCTTGTGGGTGCTGGGAACTGAGCCTGAGTTCTCTGCCCAAACAACAAGTGCTTTTAATCACTGAGCCATCTCTCCAGCCTCATGACCAAACTTTACATGGGGTTCTGAGGCTCCGCACTCAAACTCTCATCATACTCCTACAGCAAGTACTCTTACCCACTGAACGATAGCCAGAGCCATGGTTTTCTTCTTTTTAAAATTATTTATTGGGGCTGGCGAGATGGCTCAGCGGTTAAGAGCACTGACTGCTCTTCCAGAGGTCCTGAGTTCAATTCCCATCAACCACATGGTGGCTCACAACCATCCGTAATTGGATCTGATGCCCTCTTCCAGTGTGTCTGAAGAGAGTGACAGTGTGTTCACATACATAAAATAAATAAATCTTTAAAAAACAATATGTAAAATTATTTATTTTTGTTTATGTGTGCATTAGTGGTGTGTGCTTGTGTGTCTGTGTCAAAGCATCAGATATCCTGGAACTGGAGTTGTGGGTGGTTGTGAGCTGTTCTGAGATTCACAGGAACTCAGTCCTCTGTAACAGTAAGCACCCAGGCTACTAAGCCATCTCTCTGGTCTCATTAATAAAATTATCTAATAAGGACTCAGAAGAAAGTTTAAGAACAATTTTATTTAGAGTTTAAAACAAGCCCCCAGGACAGGCAGGGTGTAAACTTCAGCAGGTGCCAGGGGAAGCTTAAAGGGAAAGAGAAAGTCAGGCAGTGGGCTAAGACAACTCTAAAGTCAGCCAGGGGCGAGGGGAGCTGTGACCGGGAAAGACTGCTTAGAGAGGAGACACCTGCATGTCTGCGGCTCGACACATGACCTCATTAGGGCTGTGCTTTCTGGGAAGTAAAAGTACATTACCTCCCTGGAGGTATAATTATTCTTCCTATCTCTTTAGCCTGGCTTAGAGAGCACCTATCTTCCTAAGGGGTAGTCCTTAGACAAGTGATTATTTTAGCCTAACTGGAATGTTGGGTCTCCATGCTAGCAAAGAATTCCACATCTTGACCAGGAGGAAAGGGCTCCCCTTTAATGGGCCTCCAATTCAACTGCAACATCATCGAGTGGCCTAGACTTGCCTCAAACTCCTGACACTCCTCCTGCAATTATGGGAGATTGTCACCTTATCTGTTGGTCTCCTCATTACCACCCTCCCCTGAAGACAGGGTTCCTTGAGTAGTAAGGCTAAAACTTGCTGTGTAACAGAAGTCACTGGTCTCAGATTCCTTCTATGGCCCATGTGGGTCTTCCAACTCATGGTCTTCTTGTGCCAGTTACCAGAGTGCTATGAGTAGGGGTGAGCTCTACCACACAGGGCATTGGTGGAGACAATGATGGTGGCTGTGGTGGCTGTGGTGGCAGTGGTGACAGTGGTGGTATTGGTAGAGACAATGGTGGTGGCAGTGGTGGCTGTGGTGGCAGTGGTGGCTGTGGTGGCATTGGTGGAGACAATGGTGGTGGC
>JADRCD010225338.1:17412-35241 GCA_019843815.1 Montemys delectorum | reverse complement strand
GTGGTGGCATTGGTGGAGACAATGGTGGTGGCTGTGGTGGCTGTGGTGGCAGTGGTGGCTGTGGTGGCTGTGGTGGCTGTGGTGGCAGTGGTGGCAGTGGTGGCTGTGGTAGCTGTGGTGGTAGGGATGGTTGTGTTGCTATTGTTCTTCCCTTTCTCATGTTTTATTAGCACATATTGTACAAAACAATACATTGCTTTGTCGAATTTCCATGCAAACATACAGCGTACTTTAGCCCCATGACCTTAAGCGGCTCCTCAGCCTGAGTCCTTCCCTGACTCGGACACCCTCCTCTCGACTTTAACAAGATTTTTTGAGACTCCACATTGGAGAGAAGGTAAGACTTCGCTCTTCCAGAGTCTGGCTTTAACACAATGACCTCCAGTTTCATCAACTATTTTTCAAAAGACATAATTTGTTTCTTCTTTCTGGTTGAATAATACTTCATGTTATTCTTATAGAACTTCAACAAAAGACTAGTCAGAAACTCGATACAAGTCACACTTGGATCATTGTCAGTTTAGGAACTAAATCACTCTTGAAAATCAATGTCCATTCTTTTCAGGAGGCATCAGTTCCTGCATTTCTCAAGTGTAGGGAAGTCTTCTTTTGTTATACTGTTTGGGGGGGGGGTTGATTATTTGTTTGTTGCTTGTTGGAAGCATGGTCTGTCTAGGTAGGCTGGGCCGGAACTCAGTATGTAGACCAGGCTGACCTTGAACACACAGGGATTTGCCTGCCTCTGCCTCTCGAGTACGGATTAAAAATGAGACAGTCTGAGGTCTTTTTTAAGGGTATTTATTTGTAGATGTTTCTTTTCCCCTTGGGTCCGGAAACCTCTGGAGTTATCTCCTGGCCAAGCAGGCGTGGAGAAAGGAACAGGATTACATTTTCACCTGGCCTGGCTTTGCAGTGGCCCTTTACCCCTAACCTCGCTCCCCTCCCACTTCAGGCTTTGTCTAGAAAGGGAAGCTTGAGTGCCGTAGGGAGCCTATTTGGGGCTTAACAATCATCACAAAGGCCTCCTGGAGGTTTGTTCAAAGCCTTCTCCAGCAGGGCCTTCTTTGATCCCTCCACTCCCACTGAGGCTAGGTTTAACAATCTTGTCCTCTAGCCTAGCTCTAACCTCATTCCAGATTACATTTTAAACACTTTGAGATGACAATGGCTAACCCTCGCAGTTTGAGCAGGAAGATACAGTTACAAAAGAAAGCAGCCTGCTGGTTGGAAACTACTCCAAGTGACCAAGCAGCCCAGCAGCTCCAGTGGACTCTCCTTCCCACCTCTTCTCCCCCACCCCAGCACCCCAGTTCCCTCAGCCCTTCAGGGTTCTTCCTTTATCTCATCTACTGCTCAATACCTTTCATCGTCAACCCTTGTCCCTCTCACTATTGAGGACACCGCATCCGTTTTCTTATTCCCTCTCAATGTGGCCAGCTCTCCATCCTCTCTGGTACTGCTGTTAGCTAACTCCTTGAAGGTCAAAGGTCACTCTTGCAGTGAAAGGGCTCTAGCAATGCTTTCTTAGCCCTGACCAGAGAATTGGCCTATCCTGAAGATTCAAGCCCGCTTTAAGTTCTCCCTTCCAGAGTGTCCGGGTCTGGATCTGACCTAAACACCTCAGGCTAGTAGAACTGGGGGTGGGCACAAACAGGACACCTTCATAACTTCACAGGGGTTGGGACCAAACAGAGCTTGGTCCCACGGTTTGCAAGCTATTTGACTATGACAAAATCACTTTAAGTGTCTTCTGTCTCAGTCTCCTTATCCATAGCTGGAAATAAAGGAAAAGCCTGTACCTCTGCAGTCTTTGGTGAGAATGAAGGTAGATTATGGCATACATGCCTAAAAGTCAGTACTGGGAGGAAGGATGGATACAATCTGAACACCTGATGAAGCCCTTGGGAGGCCGTTGGTGCCTGAGTCAGTCAACGTTCAGGGAAACATGCTTGCATGGCTGAATGACCCCAGAGTTAATTTCTAGTTCCCTATCCCAAGGCTCCCTAGGAATAATGCTCAGGATGGCTAACTCCTGTTCATCCCTATCTATCTCCCATTGGCTTTTTGTTTGTTTGTTTGGTTGGTTGGTTGGTTGGTTGGTTGGTTTTTCAAGGCAGGGTTTCTCTTTGTCACAGCCTTGGCTGTCCTGGAGCTTGCTGGTCCAGGCTGGTCTCATAACTCACTCATAGATCCCCCTGCCTCTGCCTCCCAAGTGCTGGGATTAAAAGTATGCATCATCTCTCACTGCTTTTATCTCCTCCCTAACACAAACTTTCAAGGGAGCCATCTGTATTTCCTTCTCCCAGCATTAAATCCCAGGGCAAATTCCAATATCTTGGGGTCTATTGTTTCAATAATCTGATAGTCAAAGAAACACAAGTGCCTCTTTAGAATATCTTTAGTCCTGCCCTGGATGTGTACAAGGTCACATATTGTTCTCACCGTGTGTACTTAACCCCTCTGACTGAGAGGAAGAAAAATATGATATTGTTCTATCTGGCCATCTAGGGGCGTTGCTCTGCCCAAGGCTGGCTGTGGCTCACGTGTTGCCGAGTACTGGGGAAAGGCTGAGATATTGAGAAGGACTTCTACATTCTGTGATCCTGGCCTCTCCTGATTTAGCCTGTAATTAAGACCCTTCTAGGGCAAAGGGAAGGTATCATGGTATCTGTGTGTGCATGTGTAACTGTCACGCCGTGTAACACGGGCCGCCCAGTTAGGATGTATGTTACCCTGGAAGGGGAGAGGGGCTATAATAGAAAGGAAAAATAACAAAGATTATATAAGGCAATGCGCCAACGCATCCTATGTTAGGGCATAAGCCTTTGGATGTGAATCTGCTAAGCTAATGTAGACATGAATAAACACTACATACTGGCAGAAAGGCTTGGTGGACCATTTCTCTGTTATGAGAATCTGAAAACAAGCCCAGTGGAGTGGAGACTTTGATGATCTGTAAGGACACTGGGTATGGCATGGCATGGTAGATTACTTATAGTAGGCATCTGCTGGGGTCTCCCTTCAGTCCTCGTGGGGTCTATCACATGCTCAATCAGCCTGCACTGCTTATATCTGCCTGGCCTGACATTAGTCTTCCTCTGACTTCTAGGGCACTAGATAGCAGAAGACAAAGGACTCACTAGCACCCGTTTGCACAACTGGACATGCTTATCAAATGGGTTTGCAGCAGTTGCCTTCGACAGCCTATAAATCACTTTTCCTAGGATACCTGACTTGGTCTCATCCTGGGAGGTAGGAGCCTTATCAAAGCCTGAACACCTTAGGGAAGTGTGTATGTCCCTCGTCTCCTTCATTCTTTCCTAATACTCTAGACAACTCACCTCCCCAGCCACTGTCCACTGACCCATCCTTTCCAGAAGCAGGACTACGTTTAATCCCTAAAAGTTGGCGCTTAGCTCAGTGGCAGAGCACATACTTAGGATGCAAGAGGTCCTGGGTTTAATCCCAGTTACACATACAAAAACAGAATGTTAAAATAACAGTGAATCATGCTTGACCCTAAGTATATAAACCTGCAAGGGGTTTCTTTGTTTCTTTGGCATGAGGAATGGGGGTGGAGTGGGATGTTGATACAGGCTCTCTCCTGGAACCAAGCTGGTCTCGAACTCACAGAGATCCATCTGCCTCTGCCTCCCAAGTGCTGGGATTAAAGGCGCATGCCACCACTGCCCGGCTCTCAAATTTTTTTTGACGGTGATATTAAGGATTCTGGCTTTCGAGGTGGGGATGTAGCTCAGTTGGTAGAGTGCTAACTAGTATCTCAGTTAGGGTTTCCATTGTTGTGAACAGACACCATGACCAAGGCAACTCTTATAAAGGACAACATGTAATTGGGGCTACCTTACAGGTTCTGAGGTTCAGTCCATTATCATCATGGTGGGAAGCATGGTGGTGTCCAGGCAGGCATGACTCTGGAGAAGCTGAGAGTTCTACATCTTGTTCCAAAGGCAAACAGGAGAAAACTGACTTCCAGGCAGCTAGGAGGAGGGTCTCAAAGCCCACCCCCAAAGTGATACACCTACTCCAACAAGGCCACACCTCCTAATAGTGCCACTCCCTGGGCCAAGCATATTCAAACCACCACACACCCAGCATTCATGAATTTCCAGCACCTACTTGGTGGACTTACATCTGTAACTGTATTTCCAGGGTATCCAATGCCATCTTCTGGCCTCTAAGAGTACCAGGCATTCTACTGGTACATAGCCAAGAACACAAGCAAAACACCCATGAACATACAAAATAAAAATAAATAAATCTTAAAGAAAACAAATAGGAATTCTGACTTCTGGAGCTGGAGAGGTGTCTCAGTGGAACTTATTTCTCTCCCAGAGGACTGAAATTTTGTTCTCAGCACTTACATGATGCAGCTCACTGAAACCTGATGTCGGCTCCAGAGAGTTCAAGATCCTTAGGATCCTGCCCAAGGGTGGTGTGCACGTTTGTATACATACACACACACACACACACACACACACACACGGTGGGGGGAGAGAAAGAGAGGGAGGAATCACCAGGGGCCAGCACACCTATGATTCTTACACTTGGGAGGCAGAATCGGGCAGCAGGTCGCTAAGTTATATACTACCCAGAGTTACCCTGTTCCTAAAACAACAAACAAACAAACAAACAAACAAAAACCAAACCACCTAGAGTGGAGGTCTCTAAATTGACCAGCAGTGGTAAAATGCTTTTACTGAACAATCATGAGGACCTAGGTTTGGATCTCCAGTACTCAGTAACATTGGGGCCACAGGGCAGAGAAAGACAGATGCCAATAGGACCAAATGTTCCCCTGGGTCAGCTGCAATGCCAAGTTTTGGGTTAACTGAGACATCTCCATCTCTATTAAGGTGAGAAGTAGAAGAGATCATTCAGTGGTTAAAAACACAAGTTGCTGGGCTGGAGAGAGGGCTCAGTGGTTAAGAGTACTGACTGAGCCAGGGAGTGGTGGCACACGCCTTTAATCCCAGCATTTGGGAGGCAGAGGTAGGCAGATTTCTGAGTTCGAGGCCAGCCTGGTCTACAGAGTAAGTTCCAGGACAGCCAGGACTACACAGAGAAACCCTGTCTCGAAAACAAACAAACAAACAAACAAACAAAAAAAACAAAGAGCACTGACTGCTCTTCCAAAGGTCCTGAGTTCAGTTCCTAGCAACCACACGGTGGCTCACAACCATCTGTAATGGGATCTGATGCCCTCTTCTGGTGTGTCTTAAGGCAGCTACAGTGTACTCACATACATGAAATAAATAAGTCTTTAAAAAAAAGAAAGAAAGAAAGAAAGAAAGAAAGAAGGACGTTGCTATTTCAAAGAGCCAGAGTTTGTTCCCCAGCACCCAAGTCCTTGGCACTCATGGTTGTAACTGCAACTTTAGGGAGACCACAGAATGTCCATGTGCACATACTAAATAAGAGGAAGAATAGCCGGGCAGTGGTGGCGCACGTCTTTAATCTCAGCACTTGGAAGGCAGAGGCAGGCAGATTTCTGAGTTCGAGGCCAGCCTGGTCTACAGAGTGAGTTCCAGGTCAGCCAGGGCTATACAGAGAAACCCTGTCTCAAAAAAAAAAAAAAAAAAAAAAAAAAAAAGGAAGAGTAATAGAAGACACCTGAAGTTGTCCTCTGACTTCTATATGTACACACACAGGTAAGCAGTGCACACGAGCATAACACATAACACACACATGAGGGGAGGGGGGAGGGAGGGAGAGGGAGACAGAGACAGAGAGGGAGAGGAGGAGAGAGAGAGAACAACTCAGCCCCACGACCTACCACTGTTAAGAATATCATAAGATACTTTTATTTCCATTTCATTTTAAGGTAAACTAAGACACTGAAAGACAGTCTCCTCCAATATTCTGAAACAGGACAACAGAGTCCATGTCCTTGTCTGCCTGCTTGTCCATTTGAGAATAGGTACTCCCAAGGATGCAGGATGAAGCCCAGGATGCTGACTTGGAGACCCGAGGGGAGCCTGGAAAAGTGAGCCATAAAGCAGCCAGCACTGGTCCACAGCCCAGGTGGTGTGATATGATCATCCTAGCAGGAGCTGAATGAGCTACGGCCGCCGTGGGTCTCGGCTGAGAACAGCGCCATCTAGCGAAGTCTAGGGCTCAGCACAGAGCCGATGATGTCACTGCCATGAGGCATGCCGGGAAGGCGAGCCATGACCATGATTCACTAAAGCGCAACGGGTGGGATAAACACCTTTGGGGACTCCGTTTATCTGACTTTTTGGGGAACTCTGACCACATCAAGTATATGGCATCCCGACTCGGGGTCTTGGACGTTAGATCGGATATTACCAAGAGCCTTGCGGTACTATCCTTATCGTCTGGTGTCCTCTGGCAACTGCCCAGGTCTTGGATCTCGGTCAGACCCCTCAGATTCCGCAATGGATCCCTTCTTACCCTCCTCACACCCTCCCACTCACCACGCTATTCTTGTGTTGCTTCCCATCCCTTACGCTTCAAGGCCATCATACTGGAGGTGGAGATGTCTTGTTCCTCCGTGCCCAGTTATACGATTCTGTTCTGACTGCCTCTCCTAACTCATTCCAACACTACACCAGCCAGCATCGGGTCCTCTTCACTATTTCTTGTCCAGCAACTGGAGGAAAGATCCTCGTAAAAATTCTTTTCTTCTTAGGAACAATGCTCTGGGACTTTTCCTGTGATAGACCACACTTCTGCATTAGACCTGGTGCCCTTTCACCACCATGCCCTTGGAAACCACATCCCATCTTTCTCTCAGCTGTGAATCCACAGTCTCTACCTGTACCAAAGTCACGATTGGGATTTGTTAAATGTGGAGGTTCTGGGTTGCTACCTAAGACCCACCAAATAAGTTTGCACCAGGTTGCCATGGTGCAGACCCTTTTGTAGCTGATCAGGAATACCAACGCTCTCTTCAACCGGTGTGCAGGCTTCCTTTTTCAAAGAAAGACAGGGCTGTTCCTTTAAATTGAGTTGAACGGTCAGCAAACTCCTGCTTGCTTGAGGTCCTGGGCTTGCCCCTAGAGATCAGGAGGTGGAATTTTGCCTCTCAGCTTTTTTTCTGCCCAACTGAGTTGTATGCTCCTCATGGCAGCACTGGGATGGGCTTGTTCACAGAGTGAGGTGCCTGCTGCAGAGAAGGGGTTCAATAAATACTTGTTGAGAATGGAATGATTGACTATCTGAGCATATTTTAAGCTCAAGGCAATACTTAGGAGGAGCTGACATCCAAGGTGAGGGAAACAGAAACCCAGAGATTTGGGGTAATGGAATCTATAATAGGTTCCCTCAGCTATCACTCACAGAGGTCTAGCTTGGGGACACGCTTCCTTCCAAGGATGCCTAAGACAGGCTGGGTCCACAACTCAGCTCTCCTCTGCTCTGTGGCGTCAAGGCTTTACCCTCCCTGTTCTAGGGGTTTTAAGTCCCATCTGTGTCATCCAGGGCAACTGGAGAGAGTGTCGTTTGTACTCCAGCAGCACCTTGTCTCTGGTTTTTGATCTATCAGAGGAAAACCAAGCCTAGTTCAGATAAATACTCACTCTATAGCCCAGAGGAATGAAAGTCAAAAGCCAGGTGCAGGTAAGGGCCAGACTCTGTCCAGCCCATGGGGCTGATGCCAAAAGAAACAAGCTGGTAGATGCTTGGGCTATGGACAGACTAGGGCTATGTCCTAAGCCTTCCTCCATCTCTGGGCAAGATTTGAATTGGGCCACAGAGAGGCAATGCCAGTGATGGTTTTAATGTTTTGGATGAAAGGTCTCTTGTAGTCCAGGCTGGCCTTGACTTTACTGTACAGCCAAGGATGATCTTGAACTTCTGTTCCTCCTGTCTCCACTTCTCAAGCTCTGGTTTTAGCGTGAGTGATGTACCGCTACACCCTGATGATGGAAGCCAGGGCTTCAGGCATGCTAGGAGAGCACTCTGCCAACTGAGCTAACTCCTTGGCCTCCCTCACCCCCATTTTATTATTTTGAGACAGGGTCTCACTCTGTAGCCTAGCCCAGGCTATCCTGGTGCTCACTGTGTAGCCTAGGCTGTCCTTGAGCTTAGGACAATTCTCTTACTTCAGCTTTTCACGTTCCGGGTACTTATAGAGTATATTAGATTTTACCATGTCCCAAATACTCTTCCAAACACTTGGCATTTAGTTTCTTTCCAGCAATCCTTGTTCCCGGAGGGCAAGGCAGTCTGCTCCCCCACCCCACCCCCCTTGGAGAGATGTGCATAAAGTAGAGTGGCTGGGGAAGGGATATAGTGGGGGCACACAAGACGAAAGGTTTTTGATTGGAGGGCATTGGTATGCTTCAGAGTCCAGAGAAGACATAACACCTCCTGCCTGATAGGCTAAGGGCCTTGCTTGTTCCTCTGAGCTCCTTTTGTCTGTGTTTCTGTTTTAGGGAGTCAGCTGCTATGGCTCAAGGAGCGAGGATTGGCAGTCCTAGGTCTGAGGCAGTCTGCCTGTGGAAAGTTAAGTTAATGCCTTCGGTGCCCTCTCCTCCTGCTCCTTTCTACTCTCCTTCCCTCCCTCCTCCCTCCCTCCCTTCATCTTGCCTCCCTCCCTTCCTTTGGTGAGGGCTCATGCATGCTGAGTGCAATGCCCTACTATGGACTCCACACCAGAATCCTCTCTCTGAAGGGAGTGCTGCTCAGGCTCTCCCAGCAACCCACTGGGCTCTATTCATAGCTCCTGAGCACGATGGAGCCCAGGTGCAGGTGCAGCTTTAATTAACTTGTCCTTTCTTCAAATAGCTCTTTGCCTGCCTCATGGGTGTCCCTGGAACACAGGACAGGCACAGAAGAGAGACCGGAGAACCACCAGAGGCTCGCCTATGTGCACACGCCTGAGCAGATGAGTCATCCGGGAACATAGCACCCCCTTTTCATCTCCACAGTCTGTCTGGTCATCCTTCTACTCCTCAAAAGAGAGGGTCTTTCCTAAGCCAGAAGTTGTACAAGGCCCCCCAGGTCCAAACCTGAACCCAACGTACTTTCAGCTTAACTGGCCACCAGGTGTCACTAGAGCCAGTCACATGGCATCTCCCAGGCCAGAGAAAAGTCAAGCTAATGGGGAAAGGGGATTTGAATTTGGTTAGCTCTGTTCCACTAGTCTGAACTAGAAGCAAGTTCCTCCAGTGGAAAAACAACCACCCCTCCCCCCTCACTAGAAAGACATCCTCGTGACTTCCTTAACAGCCCAGCTAGCCTGGGACCTTGGGGATGCAGAACCTCAGGTCAGTTTGGAACTTTTCTGCAGCTTGTGCCTCACAGAACCAGGCTTCCTGCAAACCCATTTGTAACTGCCCCTTTCCTCGCACTCAAGGCAGCGTAGGTTATTAGAAAGCATTTCCTAATTTCCAAAGTTTGACCCTCACTTTAGCTTCTCTTACGAGCATGCTGTCTATGGTTAAAAGGGGAAGCCCGGCCAGGTGGTGGTGGTGGTGGCGCACGCCTTTAATCCCAGCACTTGGGAGGCAGAGACAGGCGGATTTCTGAGTTTGAGGCCAGCCTGGTCTACAGAGTGAGTTCCAGGACAGCCAGGGCTACACAGAGAAACCCTGTCTCGAAAAACCAAACAACAAACACACAAACAATAACAACAACAACAAAACCAAAAGAGTGTCGCTGTACACCCACAAGGACCTGGGTTCAGAAATTAGCATTCATATAACAAGTTAGGCATGGTCTCTTGCATCCCTGTAATCCCAATGCTTGGGAGATAGAGACAGGAGGATCTGTGGGGCTTTCTGTCTGCCAGATAAGCTGAAACTGCAAGCTGTGAGTTCAGGAAGAGACCTTTCATTGGAGGAAATTGGAGGAATAAGTCAGAGAGTAATAGAGGACACCATGTGCTTTTGTTTGAACTTTGCACAAAGGCCTACTCACATGTGCATATAACACACACACACACACACACACACACACATACACACACACACACACACACACACACACACACACACTATGTTGGGTGTGATGGTGCAAGCCTGTTATTCCAGCACTTAAGATGTAGAAGAGGAGGTCTGAAATGGCTTCTTGGGGAAGTCTCTCCGTGAATAGATCATGGAAAGTTTGTTGTTGTTGTTGAGAAAATAAGACAGACAGACTCCATCTCAACAGCCTAAGTCTGCTTTATTAGAACATCAAGAGACTTCAACATTTCTGAGAGATGAAGGCAGAGCTCACGTACAGGGACAGTGTTGGTGTAAATACTACACACATACATGAGTAGCTACCAGGAAGTTACAACTATTTTTTATGGCCTGACCGGGAGCGGGGTAGGTTGTTTTCCGATACCCAGGCCTGTGTTTGTGCAGGTGGAGCGGAAGAGTCAGGCCAGGGCTAAGTTATGATTTATGGCTAGGGAGTATTGCCTGGTATACCCTGACTCAGCTCCTCGTAACCTGAGGCAATTTCCCAACACTGCCACTGAGCTACATGCCCAACCCTTTTTTTACTTCTGATTTTGAGATAAACTCCCTAGGCTACCCAAGCTGAACTCACTCTGGAGTTCTAACTGACCTGGATCCTGAACTTCTCTTGCTTTAGCCTCCAAGTAGCTAAAATTACAGGTCTGTGCCTAGAATATACGTATAGCTTTTTTCTACCTCTTGGAGGTAAATTTATTTATTTATTTATTTATTTATTTAGGAAAGGTTTCTCCTGTGTGACCCTGGCCATCCTGAAACTTGCTCTGTAGACAAGGCTGCTCTTGAACTCAGAGATCTGCCTGCTTCTGTTTCCCTAGTGCTGGGATTAAGGGTGTGTGCTTGGAGATTTTTAAATTAAATTTAGCAATTACACTTATTTATTTATTAGGGAGTATGTATGCACACAGGTGTGGAGGTCAAAGGACAACTTTTGTGGGTCAGCACTTGCCTTCCAACATGTAGGATCTGGGATCAAACTCAGGACTCGGGTTGTCAGGCTTAGTATAAGCGCTTTCATATACTGAGCCTTCTTTCTGCCCTCTCCTGCACTGAGCCTCTTCTTGTAGTCCATGGCTTTTTTGAAAGTTGTCATGTAGCCAAGAAGTTCAAGGACGACCTTAAACTTCTAATCCTGGCTTATAACGTATACATGCATTATATAAATTCATGTAAATGTGAGTAAAACCATTACTAAAAAAAAAAAAAAAAAAACTAAACAGGAGACTAAGAGGGGGTAGAGGCACTTAAGGAAGTGGGGGAAGAGCAAAAAGAGTCTTGTGAAGCATGAAGTGAAAGCAGCCCAGCCTGCGGGGCAGTTACAGGAAAGAGTAGGAGGAGAGAGGGAACGAGAGGCGGGAGATCTGCTAAGCACACTTTGTTTGCATTGTGAAACCTGATGTGAGACATCTCCCAGAGAAGACCACTCAGACACTAGTTTAAGCCAATAGAAAGTCTCTATTGGTCAGATGGTGACCACACTGTATGCTCAGGATCCCAGTGCTGCCTCAAGCCTTGCCCAGGGTGAGCGTTGTAAAGGAATTATTCGTTCTATCTAGCCAGTATAAAAGACATAGAAACCTGGTATTATATTTACAAGTTCTAAGCCTAGACTGGGCAGGTTCTAAGCTATTCTCACCTGTATCCAAACCAGATGCCCCTTGTTACCTGCTGTTTGAATCTCACCCAGGCTGCTTCTGCTTCACCATCCTGTCCTTAGGATGCACTTCTCCCAGCCACATGATCATGATCCAACCCCTCCTATGACAGCCCCTGATCTCTCTGTCTTCCTCTCCCTTCTTCTCTGTGGTCTCTCTGGAGATTCCCTCACTCAGGTCCCACCTTCCTCTCTCTCCTGCCCAATCGCAGGCTCTAGCCTTTTATTCTCCAATAACTTTAAATTGGGGAACAAGGCTGGTAAACATGTGAATCCACACGTCTGGATAACAACGGATCATGGGGTTGAAGATTTGTAACACAGAGCAGCAGACCAACCCCAACAGAGCTTTCAAGCACAGAAACCGTATCCTGAGCTGATGTCCTTCAATTATCAAGAATGGTTAGCTAAGATTGGTTCTACAGAAGCCTGAAAACAAGCCTAGTGCATTTAGAGACTTTGTCAGAACCATGGACCTAGATGGGTCGGGTCTTTCTTTTCATTTTTCAGACAGTGCTGTCTACCTCTGAGTTTTATGGCCAGAATGGTGCTCCATCATGAAGTCGGTTATGCTAACTAAGGTCTGGGGAACTGTTGCAAAACCCAACACCTTGAATGGTAACTCAAAAAATCAAAACCCCACATAGTGTCAAAAGAAAATCTAGAAAAGGCAAAAGTTGAGGTTAGAGGATAGCTAGCTGTAAGGAGAAAGGAACTGTTGCTTAGGGGGTGCAGGGGGTTGGGGTGATGGAGAGTGGTGACAACTCAGTCAACCGCACAAGCCATTTCTGCAGCTCACTTCTTGGTCTTTTGGCTAAGATCAAGAATAACCTATGCTACTTAATTATGCTTTGTAAGGCAGTCTCACTGCATTTCTGCTTCAGCCTTCTAAATGTTACAGTCATGGAATACATAATTACACCTGGCAAAGGTCACACCGCTAGAGAGACAGAAGTCAGACTGAGTCACAGGTCCACTAGTGTCACCGAGAGTAAAACTTCCCCAGTGTTGATTTCCTACTAGGATTAAATGATGCTGAGCTTGTGAGGGCCAGAGCAGCTCTGAGAGGCCGGAGTCTACCAGATGCATTCACGCTTTGTCAGGGTGAATCTTCCTCTGAATGGATAAATGGAGAAGACAGAAGAATTGGCCTGGAAATAGAAACAAACGGGGCTGGTGAGATGGCTCAGCAGGTAAGAGGACCGACTGCTCTTCTGAAGGTCCTGAGTTCAAATCCCAGCAACTACATGGTGGCTCGCAACCACCCGCAATGAGGTCTGACACCCTCTTCTGGAGTGTCTGAAGACAGCTACAGTGTACATATAATAAATAAATAAATCTTAAAAAAAAAAGAAATAGAAATAAGCATCTTTGCTAGCCCTCATCATGTGTGTAGTTGAATACTTACTTGGATAGTTATGTTATGCCCATTTACCCTGCTTGGTTGTTGATGCTAGTTCAAGGCTTGGCATAATGGATTCACCAGCAGATCTGCTCATGAGTAACATAGTCTCTAGGATGATCCACTGCATGGGATACATGGATAAAAGATGTACAACCTGGCATGGGGCTACGCATCTGTAATCCAAGCTCTTGGGAGGTAGGGGCAAGAGGAACAGGCGATCAAAATCATCCTTGGCTACATATTGAGTTTGAAGACAGCCTGGCTACATGAGGTCCTGTCTCAAAACAAAACAAAAGTAAACCTATGCAGGAACTCCTGGCAGGACGTTTAAAGGACCAGGCAGTGGAAGCTTGCCCTTCAGCAGCTTTATTTCTCTTGCCCACTGCACAGGAACTTCTGTTGTAATCAGTGCAAGCTAACTTGTAGACCATTCACCAGGACCTGCTGGCTTCTTTCTTTCCTTGGTCTCCACCGTTCCCTACATCTGACTGCCAGGCACATGTTCTGAAGGGACCTACCTGGCTCAGTACCTTCTGTAACATGCATGCACTGCATTGCCCAAAACGGTAGATGAGTGTATGGGACAGAGCAAGTAGAAAACAGTGCCCAGATGAAAGTGATACCAAGAGGTTTTCTTCTAACTAGAGTTAAAAACAAAACTATAGGGGCTGGAGAGATGGCTCAGCCAGTAAGAACACTGACTGCTCTTCTGAAGGTCCTGAGTTCAAATCCCAGCAACCACATGGTGGCTCACAGCCATCCATAATGAGATCTGATGCCCTTTTCTGGTGTGTCTGAAGACAGCTACAGTGTACTTACATATAATGATAAATAAATCTTTTTTTAAAAAAAACCAAAACAAACAAATACCTAGCATATTAACTAATTTATTTACTTATTTAATGTATATGATGCTTTGCCTGTGTGTATGCCTGTACCACTTGCATGCCTGGTACTGGAAGGGACCAGAAGAAGCATCAGAGTCCCTGAAGATGGAGTTAGAGATGGTTGTGAACAACCACGTAAGTGCTGGGAAACTAACTTAGGTCCTCTGGAAGGGCAGCCAAGGCTCTTAACCTCATTCATCTTTCCATCTTCCCCTTTCTAAATACTTTGTTTTTGCTCACTATATAGACCAGGCTTTCCGGAAACTCAGCCCAATCCTCCTACCTCAGCCTCCCCAGTGCTGGGATTACAGGTATGTGCCCTTCCACCTGTCCTTCTATTATACTGTATACTGTATGCATCATACAAATAAATTTCGTTCTGTGTAGTAAAGGAAGGGAAAATGGAATAAAAATCACCCAGATTCCTACTGCAAGGAGTCATCCTCTCTCACTCTGTCATCCCCCACTTAGCTCTTTATGTGAGGCAACCATGAGGAATAGAAAGTGTAGGGAGTTCCCTGTAGTTTAAGGAAATTATTTTTAAAAATCCAGAGATTTAGCCGAGCAGTGGTGGCGCACGCCTTTAATCTCAGCACTTGGGAGGCAGAGGCAGGCAGATTTCTGAATTTGAGGCCCGATTGGTCTACAGAGTGAGTTCCAGGACAGAGAGAAACCCTGTCTCGAAAAACCAATTTTTTTAAAAAAAAAAAAAAGCCGGAGATTTGGGCTGGCAAGATGGCTCAGCCGGTAAGAGCACTGCCTGCTCTTCCAAAGGTCCTGCGTTCGAATCCCAGCAACCACATGGTGACCCACAACTATCTGTAATAAGATCTGACACCCTTGTCTGGAGACAGCTACTTATTTATAATAATAAATAAATCTTTGGGCCAGAGCAAATGGGGTCAACCTGAGCAGGTAGAGGTGCTAAATTCAATTCCCAACAACCACATAAAGGCTCACAACTATCTGTACAGCTACAGTGTACTCTTATACATAAAATAAATACATATATCTTTAAGAAAAAAATCCAGAGATTTTCCAGGATGCCAGACTATTCCCAGGAGTTAAGGGGAGCCTCTGAGTGTCGATATTTTCCTGCCTCTGCTTGAGATATAGGAGGGTTGGGAGGGTTCAGATTCTTGCCTGGAAGGGATGAACTTCTGTCCTGGGTCGCAGCAGCCAGCTTCTCCCTGTGCCAGGGAAACTACATGAACCATGGCATCTTCTATCTGCTCCTAATACAAGGCATGGAGCCAACTGGTTTCTGAGCAATTCCTCAGGCTTCATGACCTCACTGACTTGGGTAAAGTTACTGTACCTCTCTGAGCTCAGATCACCCTCGCATAAAAGGATAAAGATCTGGCCAGATGGCTAGCAGGGACAAGATGCTTGTGGCTAAGCCTAAGGATCTGTGCTGGATTTCTGGTACCCACAGGGTGAAAGGAGAGAATGACTCTCACAAGTTGTCCCATGCCCTCCCTCAACAAAAAAATAACTGTAATTGTAAAAACAAACAAAAAAACCAGAAGAGAATTTGAGCCCTCCTTCCTAGGGGCACAGGGAGAACTGAACTGAGTGAAACAGGATTCAGGATTAGAAGTCTTTGGCTATCTGGACCTGGCCTACCCTTTATTTAATTCTAGTACCTTTCCACTCAGCCATTCTGAGATGGCTAAATTAGAGGCGTGGCCATTTCCCCGAAAAGAGCGCCCCTCCTCTCCCAGGCTACTTCTAAGAACTAGAGATTCTCTGCTCAGTGTTCAGGAAGTAAAGTGTGCTGTCTGTCCTCTCAGTTTCTCCTGTCCAACCCTCCCCTTCTGATGTGCCGGGGATCGATCGTAGTAGAGAGTTTTGGAGCATCCGGAAATCCTGTGGGCCCTGTCACTTGTGATCCTTGTGTGGAGTCCTGCCTGTGTCCACTGGAGTGTGTTACATCCAAGGACCTTTAGAGGAATCCAGAGTGAGGGGCTGTGGCTGCTGGTGAGTGACTTTCTTAACACTCTCAGTTTGGGGGTTAGGAAAGGAGAATGGAGGGGCTATCTTAAGTCTCACTCCCCCTCCTATACTCAGTGAACCTGGATTCTCGAGGCTGGCAGGGAGGGGTAGGGTGCTTTGGCAGGAAACACACTTCTCCCCAGAGCACTGAAAACCATGATCTGGCAAGAGCCAGAGCTGTGGTTTTAATGAGGAAGCTAGCTGCAGTTGTTTTTAACATTTTGTTTTCAGTCTACCCATTGAGAGGCCACTTGCCAGGAGCTGCTGAACGAACGGCCCTTCATTGTTCCTCGTGTTCCAGGAACACCTCCATCTAGGAAGCAGAAGGTAGGATTAGAACCGGGTAGTACTGTCCTGGTACTCCATGGTAGGAGAAACCCTGGGCCAGCAGGTCAGCATAGAACACTCTGAGGTCTAGGTCTTGGATTGTCAGTTTCTTCCTTCTTTCTCACACCAGTGAGCTCAGTGGGGCTCACATGTATGCGCTCTGTTTACTATGAACCTCTCCTAGACAGGTGCCGTAGGATGCTATGTGCCCAGGGCATCTCCTAGAGGTGTATCCAAGAACAGCCTGGGGACTAGCTGGGATGGGAGACCCAAGGAGATGGGTGACTAGTCAGGACCTCAGGCCTTCAAGGACAGGAGAGACCCAGGAGCATAACCGTGGATTTCTTGATGCTCACAGATGGCATACTCCAACTTGCATCCTGCCATCCCACGGCCCAGAGGTCACCGCTCCAAACAGGCAGCCTTGGTCTTGCTGGTGGCCAGCCTGATGATTCTTTGGGTGGCAGGGGATCCACCAAGTCACACTCTGCAGTACCTAGTACTTCACCTAGCCTACCAGCAACTTGGACTGTTGTTGAAAAAGCTCTGTTGTCTGGCTGAAGAGCTGTGCCATGTCCAATCCAGGTAACCCTCTTCGGTCTCCATGACGACTGGATACCCAGCAATGATCATATCCTTGACTCCTAACCTTGGTCTTCCCTGATCATCATCAGCTGAGTTGAGCTGGGATCTGAGACTAGGCTGTCCCCTGCAGGTACCAGGGCAGCTACTGGAAGACTGTGAGCGCCTGCCTGGGCTGCCCCATCCGCTGTGTGGCCCTGTTCCTACTGTCCTCTTATTTCTACTGTTTCGTCCCGGAAGCTGCCAACCTGCGCCTCAGTTGGATGCTTGGCCTCCTGGGCCTCTCAAAGTCGCTCAGCCTGCTCCTGGGCCTACAGGTATGACACAGAGGAGGTGGATGGTGTGGGTAGATAGGACTATAACTAGTGTTGATGTGTCTGAGCTCAGCACTGAGACTGAGCTGGGTGAGGAACTATAAAGGCTTGGGATGATGGGCTTGATAGCAGTGGTGAGAGCAAGCTGGCAGCAGGTTGGGAAAGTTTCCTGCAAGAGAAGGACTTTGGAGGTCCCCCTTGAAAGTCCCTCAGGCCCTTCTGCTGTCTACAGAGCTTGGCCCCAGCGGAAGTCTCTGCGGTCTGTGAAAAAAAGAAGCTCAATGTCGCCCACGGGCTGGCCTGGTCATACTACATTGGGTACTTGAGGCTGATCTTGCCAGGTAGGCCACCTCTGTATGTTCATTTGTGGACAACAAAACACACAGCTTTTGCTATACTTTTTATGCTATGCTTTTTTTCCCCTAGTATTTCCATGTCTGCCATATAATTAAATTACTAAAGCATCCCTGTCCGTGTGCAAGGTGTTAGAGAGTTTTAGTGTGATCTTTGAAACAGGCGCTTATAAACCCAGGGTGCATAAAATCATCCTATTTATTTGAGGGTGACCTGGAACTTTTTTTTTTTCTTTTTAAAAATTTTATTTTATTTATATGGGTACACTGTAGCTGTCTTCAGACACACCAGAAGAGGGCATCAGATCTCATTACGGGTGCTTGTGAGACACCATGTGGTTGCTGGGAATTGAACTCAGGACCTC
>JADRCD010225338.1:0-17402 GCA_019843815.1 Montemys delectorum | reverse complement strand
ACTGCTCTGGCTGTCTCACACCCTCGGAGCTGCCTCACCTGAGCCTTCATCCTCAGGGCCAATTCCACTGTGTTGCCCAAGCGAGGTGCAGAACCTGCTTTCAGCCAGTGAGGGGCAAGGACAGCTCTTCCCCTTTCATGATAAGGGGGCGAGGTGGGGAGAGGCATCTATCCCGACTGCAGGGGGGAGGGGGAAGAGGAGGGGGAAAGGGCATCACCAGTCGCCCTCTCCACCTCACTTCACACAGATGAGTGGTGCGGCCAGTTCTCCTAGGGATCATGTCCATGGGGCTGGCAAACCTGTCAATGCTCTATCAGGGCCCACTCTACTGTGAGGTGCAGGGGCTTGCCTTTCCGAGTTATTTCACGACCTCTAGCCAACTTTCCCAACAGCCACAGGTGGCTAATGGCAAGGAAGGCTTCCTCCTTTTCTTTTCTTTTCTTTCCTTTTTTTTTGTTTTTTTCGAGACAGGATTTCTCTGTGTAGCCCTGGCTGTCCTGGAACTCACTCTGTAGACCAGGCTGGCCTCGAACTCAGAAATCCACCTGCCTCTGCCTCCCAAGTACTGGGATTAAAGGCGTGCGCCACCACCGCCCGGCTCCTCCTTTTCTTAATAAACAGGTGTCATATAGTCTGGGCTGGCCCTCAAAGTTGCAACATCATCAAGGATAACCCTGAACTTCTGATTTTCCTGCCTTTCTCTCTCAAGTGCGAAGATTAAAAGACAGTACTACTGTGCTGTTTATAGTGCCAGTTTATAAGTAGTTTGTGTCTGTAGGTTTCTTGACTGCAGATGAATGAGGTTCTGAGGTACTAGCGAAAGGGGGTGCCTTTCCAGAGAGCCACCAGGAGGCCCAGCTTTGTTCTCCTGGTCTGCCTGCATTTTCCTGACCACAGGCTGAACTATGCTACTTCCCTACGGGGATGGACACCCCCGCCCCCCCCCCCATGCTCCCTTCTTCTCCAAACAAGTTCCATGACATTCTTTTCTTTTCCTGTTTTCCCCACTAGCTGGAAAGTTCTGGACCTGGAAGTGGTTGTACTAAGTTTCAGGCTTCTTACAGCGGGCCCACCCTCACACATTAAATAAGAGGTCATTAGAGTCTCCAAATTCCCCCATCCCATCCTAGGATAGCAAGACAGGGTTGGGGGACGTTCAAAGCCCATTGTGGAACAATAAGTAGAGGTTAGGGACTCCGGGGGCCCTGGAAGTTATCAACAGGGCCTAGCAGCCAAAGGTGCCCTTCAAAGGCAGAAGGGCAATAGAGTTGCCTCCTTTCCCAAGCACCCTACGTCTCAGAGAAGATACCCCAGGCTCCTTGCCTTAGTGCTCCCTGGGTCGGCAGTGATCGAATGCAAGGCCTTCTCTGTAGACCTCTGAATCCGACACCCCTGCTCAGGGGATGGAATCTTCTTCACTCTACTTCACGAGGGATGGAGATCAGAGGTGCAAGAAGGGAACGGCACTCTTGAGAAGGTTCTGGAGGTCGCTCAGGGGAAAACTTGTAAGAGTGGCCTTGGCACCATATGTCACTAGGCAAGATCCTCAAGTGGCTTTTCTTGTTACCATAAATAGGAGGACAGCTCCAGATGATTCCAGAGGCAGCCTGGAGCTCTGACACCCTGGCTCCAGTTCACTCTCCAGTCCAGTTTCTTGTTCCGAGACCAGCTAGGCTAACTTCCAAATCGCCCTCCTACAGATATGTGACTTCATCCATGCTGGGCCTGTGCCCATCTAGGGCAGGGCCAGAGTGAGGAATAAGAAGTCCTTGCTGGCTTTCTCTGGGATTATCCTGTAGGCTTAGCAGCCGCCAGTGGATGAGGTAAATGCCATTCTCTGGCTTTAGGGCCGGTGGCTCTGTGAGGAGAGTAACCTGGCCCTGGTGCAGTGCAGGCCCAAAGTGAACCGCCAGCACAATGCAAATCGCCAGCAGGACAAAGGCCGCAATGATGGCAGCGAGCAGCGGCAGCCCGTCGCCACCTCGAGGGGGCATATCTGGGAGCTGCCTTTGAGGCTCCTGATCCAACGAACCATTCACAAGTGGAGAAGGCTGAGGGTAGTAGCCATCCTGGGGGGAAAGGAGAAGTGAGGGAGAAAGTTTGACATGGGCAGGAACATCCAAGAAAACCCAAAGGAGAGAGATGGATCTGAGATATAGAAAACCCCAGAGACAGTAATAGGAGAGAAAGAGAGGAAGGTTCAACACACTCATGAGAATCAACTGAAAGACAAAGGCACTGGGAGCTGTGGGGGTGGGTAGGAAGAGCAATAAAAACAGACAGAAATGAAGATGGAGACACTAACCGAAATACAAACCAACCCCCTGGAAGATAAGGAGTTAAAAATCACTGGGGGGGCGGGTGAAGAGATGGCTCAGCGGATAAGAGCACCGACTGCTCTTCCAAAAGTCCTGAGTTCAAATCCCAGCAACCACATGGTGGCTCACAACCATCCGTAATGAGATCGGACGCCCTCTTCTGGTGCGTCTGAAGACAGCTACAGTGTACTTATTTATAATAATAAATAAATCTTTGGGCCTGAGCGAGCAGGACTGACCAGAGTGAGCGGTATTGACTGGAGTGAGCAGAGGTCCTAAAAAGTCAATTCCCAACAACCAGATGAAGACTCACAACTATCTGTACAGCTACAGTGTATATTCATATTCATGTACATAAAATAAATAAATAATCTTTTTTAAAAAAAATCACTCAGGAAGGTCAAAGGGAGGAGGAGCTTTATTATAGCCTGGAATAAAGCAGTTTGTTCCCAGAGCCTTTTCTCATTGCTCCCCCTTCCCAGGTGTCCAGCAAGAGTCACCAATAGATCCCGTGTTCTGTTGGAAATCTGAGTAGTCTCTGGGCTGCTGCCCCACAGGCAGTGAGCAGCAAGCAGTAGTACTCTGAGGTGTTCTGGGAAAGAGGGTCATCGTCTGGTCTCAGAGGTTCCCCTACTCTAAGTCATTGGAAAGCAGAAAGGTGGTAGCCTCGGGAAAGTTTAGGAAGAGGGACATGAACCCTAGAAACTCGGTATGAGGTAGTGTGCCATCATCCCTCGAAAATTGGTATGAGGTCCTCCACCCGACCCCCCACCCAGATCGTGGGGCCAAGTTCTAGAGGCCTCGATAGGGAGGGCTGGTGGCTGGTGTAGATTCCTGGCTATGCGCAGGCTGGGTTGAGGAGATTCCACCACCAGTCTACCCTTGCCAGGATCTCTGGGTTTTTCTTCTGAAAGCTGAGGACGTAACTTATATTCTTATGTCCCTGCCCTGCTGGATGTTGTGGGGATGAGGGGACCTCAGTGAAGGAAGGTAAGCTCAGTGAATGAGGTGGCTTCCCTCCCTCCCTCCCTCCAGGCATTGTTCTATAGGACCCTGGGAGTTGGGGACTTCTCTAGTTCTGAGCACTCTGAAAGGTCTGGAGCCCCCATAGTGAGTCAGGAAGGGTCGAGCAAAGAGTCTACCTGGTGCATTGTCCAGGGCTGGCGCAGAGTTCTCTTGGGACTGGATACCAGCAAAGGGAGAGAGATCACTGCCCTAGTTCAGTCCCTACCCGGAGCTGCCACGTCTGTGGGATTCCTGGGCACACACCCTCTGCACACACCCTCATTGTACTTTCCCGCGCTTGTAGTTCCGGGAACATCTAGACTACCCTGGGCCAGCCTTCCACTCTGAGAGCACCTTGATCTTCCAGGCACTCCCTTTCATACCTCTGCTGCTTAAGAGCCCAAGTTGCCCTGCCCACTTCCTCCCTAGGACTTGCCCACTCCTACTTCCTCCCATTTCCTGAAGCTAAGGTCCTTTGCTCTTTCCTTGTTATATGTAATAGCTCAAGCATTACAGAGTGTAGATCACATACTCTACAGAATACATTGAATATAATGCCTCTAAATCTCTATAGCCGAACAGCTGTGTCCATCCTTTTTTGTCTTACCACATTTATTTCTAAAATATTAAGAACTAAATTAGTGGGCTGGAGAGATACGCCAATGCTCAGCAGTTAAGAGCATTGGCTGCTCTTCCAGAGGTCCTGAGTTCAATTCCCAGCAACCACTTGATGGCTCACAACCATTCATAATGAGATCTGACACCCTCTTCTAGGGCATATGAAGACAGCTACAGTGTACTTACATATAATAAATAAATAAATCTTTGGGCCAGGGTGAGCAGGGACTGAGCGGGCAGGCCTTACCAGAGTGAGCAGGGTTGACCCGGAGTGAGCAGAGGTCCTAAAGTTAAAATCCCAATAAGGGTCACAACTATCTGTACAGCTATAGTGTGTACTCATATACATAAAATAAATAGATAAATCTTTAAAAAAAATTTAAAAATTTAAAAATAAAATCTTTAAAAGAAGAACTAAATTAGTTTTCTAAATTTATTCTTATTTTAAATGTTAAAAATTTGATTTTTCATTGTGTAAGTGTGTATGTATATATGCATGATGTGGTGGGCAACCTTGTGGAGTTGATTCTTTCCACTATATGTTAACTCTGAGGATTGAACTCAGGTCTCCAGGCTTGCATAGTATATTACAGTAAGTACCTTTATTTGCTAAGCCATCTATTTATCATCATCATTGTTGTTGTTGTTGTTATTGTTGTTGTTATTGACAGGATTTATCTATGTAGCTCTGGCTGTCCTGGAACTTGCTCTGTAGACCAGGCTGGCCTCAAACTCACAGAGATCAACCTGCCTCAGCTTCCTAGTGCTGGGATTAAAGGCATGAGCCACCACCACCCAGAAAGCCATCTGTTTTTATTTAATTAATTTATTTTCACATAATGCATCACATAGAGTTTCATTTTATTTAGATTTATTCATTTTTATGCATATAAGTATTTCACCCACATATATGTCTGTGAACTACATACATCTCTGGTGCCTGAGGAGATCATGGAGCACCAGGCCCCCAGAACTGGAGTTGTGGTGATTGTGAGCCACCACGTGGGTGCTGGAAATGGAACCCTCATTCTCATCTCTAAACCACTAGTTCATCTTTCTAGTCACTACTCTTTGTTTGTTTTTGTTTTTCAGACAGGGCTTCTCTGTGCAGCTCTAGCTGTCCTGGAACTTGCTCCATAGACCAGGCTGGCATTGAACTCACAGACATCCCACCTGCCTCTGCCTCCCAAGTGTTGGCATTAAAGGCATGCACCACTACCTCCTGGCTCTAGCACCTACTTTTAATGGACACATATCATTGTATATACATATGGGACATAGTGTAGCCGCTCCCGTCCTCTCCTTTGAGATAGGGTTTTACTGCATAGATCAGCCTGACCTGGAACTCATGATCCTCCTGCCTCTGCCTCCACAGTGCTGAGATTACAGGTACAGGCCACTGCTTCCAGCCAGTGTCATGTTTTAATGCATTGCACAGATTAAACATCAGCTGGCAGTAGCTGGTGTATCTATCATGTCATGCCTTTTGTTTGTTGGTTTGTAGGCGTAGGGAGGCGGAGGTGGTTGGGGTAGGTGAGGGCTTTTCTGGTATAAGCCACAAAATACACTAGACTAATTCTAAAAAACAATTCTACACTTCACCATAAAGATTTGTCCTTTCTTGGGATGGCTCAGAGGTTAAGAGCACTGACTGCTCTTCCAGAGGTTCTGAGTTCAATTCCCAGCAACCACGTGGTAGATCACAACCATCCGTAATGAAATCTGATGCCCTCTTCTGGTGTGTCTGAAGACAGCAAAAGTGTACTCACATACAAATAAATAAATCTTAAAAAAAAAAGCCGGGCAGTGGTGACACACACCTTTAGGTTGGTCTTACACTCACTACATAGCTAACAACCACCTCATCCCCCCCAGTCTGCCTGCTCCCAACCTGAGTGTAGGAGGGTAGGCATACACCACATGACCAGTTATCTGTGATCTGTTTAAGAGGGCCTCACTATGTAGCTTGAGGTTAATCTCAAATTCAGTATTCTCCTGCCTCAATCTCATGAGTACTGCAATTACAGGTTTGCTCTACTCTTCCTGGCCTATTTCTTCCAAGAGAATTTTTGGTCTCAATTAGCTGCCTATAACCAGCCATTCCTCATCCTGGATGTACAATGGCCTCTCTTTATTCATGTGGCGACCGGTGAACTCCCAGAAGACCCCCCTCACCTAGTGACTTGAAAAAATAAATATTAATAGCTTTTTGGCTTCTTGTCTCTTAGCCAAGCTGCTCGTACTCTGTCACCTCCATGGACTCTGAGGCTATTGACCTGACCCTTGAATCACCCGAGGCCTCTCGCTGACGGGCCATGGAGTCTTCTATTGATCATTCCCCACACAATTGAAGGTTCTGGTGATCTACTGCCTCTCACCCTGGTCCTCTTGGATCTTAGCCAGTGCAGATTCAGAGTCTTCCCCAAGTCAACATTTTCCAGGACTTTCTGGAACCAAAGTATGGCCCCAGGCCTCTCCATTACTTTCCTATGTCTGCACTCAACATTACAGGTGCCTCTCTTCCCTTGTTATCTAAGCCTTAATTACTCATCTGGCCTCACTAGTTTGGGTGTCACCCTTTCCTGGAATGTATTCTTCGGCTCCTGAGACTGGATTAGCCCCCCTACCTCCCTTAAACTCTATACACGTGCTTCTTTTTTTTTTTTAAAACTGTTACTAACATTTGTTTTTGTATATCTGTGTGTATATGATGTATCTGTGTACATGTTCATGCATGTGAGTGCGACATGGCACATGTGTGGACACAGGACAATCTCAGGTGTCCATTCCACTTCACACCTTATTGGAGGTCATCTCCATTGTTGGTTGCTGCATATGCCGGGCTAGCTGGTTGAAAGTTCCTAGGGATGCTCCTGTCCCTGCCTCCCATCTCACCCAGCAGCACTAAGATTATAGACTCACACGCCAGCTGTAGGTCCTGGGGTTTCAAACCCAGATCCCCACTGAGCTATCTCCCAGTCTACCTGTTCCTAACGTTGTCCAATGTTAAAGACTGGGTGTTTTTAGCCATCCTGGGCTACAAGGGAAGAGTCTATCTCAAAACAACCATCAAATAAAATGAACAAACCCACAACTGTAGATAAAGTAACAATAAGAATTAGAAAAGAGGTCATGAATTTGAGGAGTAGGGGAACACAGAAGGAGGTGGGAGGGAGAGAAGAGATGGGAATGTTGGAAATACAGTTTAAACTCATGTATTAAATTCTAAAAAACAAACAAACAAACAAACAAACAAACCAAAACCCAGATTTTTAACTGGCTCAGCAGTTAAAAGCACTTGCTGCTCTTTCAAAGAAACAATGTTCAATTCCCAGAAGCTACATGCCAGTCAGCCAGCCTTCGATGCCCTCTCCTGGCCTGTGAGTGCACTGCATGCATGTGGTACACAGACTATACACTCAGGCAAAACACCTATAACATTAAAAATACAAATAAATCTTGAGGAGGAAAAAGGTAAAATTTAAATAACAACAACAAAAAAAATCCAGAGATTTGAGAGAAGGCTCATCCATCAAGAACACTTGCTGCCCTTCCAGAAGTTCTGAGTTTGGTTCACATCAGGTGGCTCTCAATTATCTGTAACTCCAGCTCCAGGGAATATGACACCTTTTACTGGCCCCTATATACATGCAAAATACACTTACACAGACACACATCAATAAAAATAAAGTCTTTATTTTTTTAATTTGATTTACATTTTTAAAAACATTAGCTGGGCAGTGGTGGCACACACCTTTAGTCCCAGCACTTGGGAGGCAGAGGCAGGCGGATTTCTCAGTTCCAGACCAGCCTGGTCTACAGAGTGAGTTTCAGGAGAGCCAAGGCTACACAGAGAAACCCTGTCTCGAAAAACCAAAAAAAAAAAAAATTAAAAAAATAAAAAATAAAAACTTATTATTGATTCTTTGTGAATTTTACATCATGTACCCCAATCCCACTCGCCTTAAACTTAATTTTATGTGATGGGTGTTTGCCTGCTAGTATGTCTGTGTACTATATGCATGCCCGTATCCGGAAGGCTAGAAGGAGACATCAGATGCCCAGAACTGAAGCTAGAGATGGTTGTGAGCTGCCATGTGAGTGCTGAGAATTGACTCTGTGCCTTTTGCAAGAAAAATCAGTTCTCTTAGCCACTGAGTCATCTTTCCAGTACCTAAAAAGCACTTGGAAGGCAGAGGCCGGAGAATATCTGAAAGTGTGAGGCCAGCTTGATCTATATATTGAGTTCCAGGGCAACTAGAGTTGCACAATAGAGAAACCCTGTCTCAAAAAACAAAGAACAACAAACAGTAAAAAACAAACAAGAAGCCCTAAAAAGAAAACCTTAAGAGCCTGTTAGGGTGACACATACTTTTGACCCAAGCACTCAAGAGTGCAAAGGCAGTGGGATCACTGTTCTAAGGCCAGCCTGGTCTACAGAGTGAGTTCCAGGACAGCCAGGGCTACACAGGGAGATCCTGTCTCAGAAAAGAAAGAAAGAAAGAGAGAAACGAAGAAAGGAAGAGAAAGAAAGAGAAAGAGGGAGAGAAAGAAAGAAAAAGAAAGAGGAAGAAAGGAAAAGAAAGAAAATCGTAAAAAGGAAGAAAGAAAAGAAAGCAAGCTAGCTGGGTATTGTGATCGACACATTGTAACCTCAGCTTGGGAAATGGAGACAGGAGGGTTAGCAACTCATGGGCTGCATTACATCCACAGTGAGTTACAGAGAAGCCTGCATCCTACCAGGTCAGTAGGTC
The DNA here is from genome assembly GCA_019843815.1 of Montemys delectorum. Lineage (NCBI taxonomy): Eukaryota > Metazoa > Chordata > Mammalia > Rodentia > Muridae > Montemys > Montemys delectorum. The sequence goes on along the minus strand of JADRCD010225338.1, from coordinate 8,707 downwards.
AGGAGGGCGTGATGTTGAAAGCCTGTAATCCCAGGGAGGCAGCGGCTGGCGGATCTGAGGGGAGGCAGATCTCATCCTGGTCTACAGAGTGAGTTCCAGGACAGTCAGGGCTACACAGAGAAAAACCCAGCCTAGAAAAACCATAAACAAATGAACGAAGGAACAAACAAATGAACGGAAATAGCATATATATCAGATATCTCTGTTCATTTTTTCCCCCTCATACGCTTAAATGTTTGAGACGGACTTCGGTAAGTTATGTGCTGGGGCCTTTCTGCACGGTGAGTTTTATGTAGGAATACGACTACCGGCCTACAGTGAGAAAGTGAGAACCTGGGGTGTGCTGTGGAGGGTAAGGACAGGGTATTCCCCAAGCACTGGGACTAGGGAGGCAAGGGAGTATGCCTTTCATGTAGTGTGTGTGTGTGTGTGTGTGTGTGTGTGTGTGAGAGAGAGAGAGAGAGAGAGAGAGAGAAAGAGAGAATGCAAATGTCTGTACAAAGGCCAGAAGTCACCCTCATGTATTGTTCCCCAAGAGCCATCTACTTGTGTGTGTGCGTGTATGTATGTATGTATGTATGTATGTATTTAGAGATAAGGTCTTTCACAGGAACCTGGGACTCACCAATTAGGCTAGGGGACCAATGGGTCCTAGGATTCACCTGACTCTGCCTTCCCCTGTAATAGGATTACAGGCTAGCCCACCTTGCTTGGCTTTTTACCAGGGTGTTGGGATAGAATCCATGCTTGGGAGGCTAGCTCTTTACCCACTGAGCTCTTTGCCCCGCCCACCTCTTGTTTTTCTATTAGGAATAACAAGTTTGCTTGTAAGGCCTCCCTAACTGATGCTGGAAGTCCCATCTGGACTGACAGCCCTGAGTGGGGAGAGGAATGTGGAGAATTCAAGTCTACTGAGCATGGGCAGCTGGTGGGTCAGACTTAGAGCTCGGTCCTTGGAGACAACTCGTCCGCAACAAGAGGCTTGGGGGAAAACGCAGGTGCTGCAGGGAAGGACCTGAAGGATCCCTCTGACAGGAAGGTAATGTTGGGGGCAGACTGTCACTATTGGTCATTAATGCACAGAACCCAGAGAGGCCCTCGATAGTCCTCACAACCACTGCTCCGGCTGACATCCTCATCTGGGCTGTGTGCTGAACCGGGGGCCCCTGGAGCCAGTCCCAATCTGTTTCCTTCTATTCTTTGACAGGAAGCTCCTGGAGAGCCAACCCCCGCCCCCGCCCCCGCCCCATCTCACCCCAGTACTCCCTCTCTCTTCTCTACTATGGACAGAGAATACACGAGGAGCCTGCTACACACCCAGCTGATCTGGGGACCAGCGGAGCCATGAGGCTGGGTTCGGCAATTCTCGGTTTACTCCTGCTCCAAGGTAAGATGCACTAGCCACTTTTCTCCAGTAAGCCTCCCTTTCCCCTCCTGCACTCCTCCCCTTCCCGCCAACATGTTCCCATCCAGAGCTCTGCCTGAAGAAGGGAAATTCCAGAACCTTTCCATGAAGGGGATCGGCTGGCCTGGAGGATGGGAATTACCACCCTGGTCAAACAGACTCTGTTAGGCTGTTATGATATTTTCTAGGGCTCCCCTAGAGAGTCTGGCCCCCAGAAAGGTGGGGAGTGGTTGGCTTGACGAGTGACAGAACCTGAAACTTCTTTCTGAGGAGTGAACGAGCAGGAGTCAGTGCTGCCCTGTCAATACTCTCTACTAATACAGGCAGTATGGTCACTCTATGGAAAGTTCTAGCACATAATGATCTGCACCTTGGAGTTTACAGGTCATTTTCTTTTTTGTCCTTACCTGTGAATAATTACAACCTTTGAATTTCAAATGCTGACTTTAATCTCAAATCACATCAAGAGGGTTTCTGGTTAGACACAAAGAACTCTTTAGCAAGGAGGATATACACACAGCGTAGGGGCCGTTGGGATGACCAGACGTTGCCGGCAGTCATGAGTGGGGTCTGGAGGCACGATCCTCTAATTAGGGAGCCATTGCTGGGAACCATGAGAAAGAAGTCCAGGACACTCTGATTCACAGGGCAGCAACTTCCCTTTGTCACCCCACCCCGCCCCTGCCCCCACCCCCGGTCCTTTGTGGAGGACATCTGAAGCTGTGTACCAAGCATCGGGAAGACAGGCCAGAGGGTCTGTGTTCCAGAAAACGCTGGGAGACATTTCTCTAGAAGCCCACGGGCTGGGGTCAATGCTGACACCCATTCTTGTCCATCAACTCCCAAGGTGGGAGGGAGAGTCAGAGGTTGGTGTGGGGGATTTATGAGGGATTCCACAGGCCTTCCAAATGCACAGCCTTTCCCAATGCCAGCCTAGACTTTGTCTAACCCACTGGCACCCTAGCTTGCCCGACTGCTTCATCCGGGAGCTCACAGCAGTTGTCAGCATCACTTTGATGGCTGAGGGATTGTCTGGAGCAAATTCATGCCAACACAGGAGCTTGACTGGGGAGAGTCAACCCGGTCTTTAGATTTGGAGAAATCAAGAGAATGGGGTAAAATTTTAAATGCCTAGCAGGGATTAAGCAAGTGTTGTGTGTGTGTGTGTGGGGGGGGGGGGCTGTGTGCTTTATATGTAATTTCTTTTCCCCTCAACAACTTCGGAGGCTCTGCCCCACTCCACCCCACCCCCAGAGTAGGGCTTATGCAGAATTACACCTCAGCCTCTGGCGTTTCAGAGAATCCAGGCCCAACTCAGGCAGTGAGTGAAGCCAGAGCTCAAATTCCCAGGTTCTTTTTTTCCTCTTGTGGTACTGAGGATTGATCCTAGGGCCTCACATAAGCTCACACATGCTAGATAAGTGCTCTCCACCACGGAGCTACATCCCCCCCACCCCCCCAAATGCATGCTTTTCAACACTAAATGTGCTGCAGAGGAAAACAGGGGCGTGGAAGCTAGGCTGGAAGGAAATGAAGCAGGTAGGGATTAGGAAGCTGAGGTCAGGAAAGTTAGAAATTCTTGTGGCCACAGCTCTTTGTATGTCCCCTGGTCTGAGGCATCAGGCCTACAGAAGCACACAATTCCTCAAGGCCCTCCTCTGCTCACAGAAGAATCTTCAAAGATGACAAGTCGGGAGGAGTCGGATAAGAGTACAGGTCCTCAGAGCTTGATGGTTGTGCCCTGGGAACTCCTCGAAAAACTTATAGATCGTCTTCTAGATATATTTAGAAAGGTGCACTCGGACTTCAAGTCCTCACAGAACTAATATGAAATGTATGTGGTGCTTGAACAGGAAGCAGTTGTCTTCAGAGGTTTTGGATGCAAAGCGTTAGCCCAGGCTCATCCCGTGCTAGAAAGGATGCGTCCTAGCCTGGGGTTCCTGTAATATTTACTTCTTTCTGGAACCTCTACCCACAAAGAAGCAGGGATGTTAGAGATCTTGACCCAGAAAAATACATCTCAGGGTTGGGGAAGCTTTGGCTTGCAAACAGTTCCACAGTATCCAAGTGTGGATATAAGCTCCCTATGGATAGTGCGGATAGTAGCTCGTTGGAAGACCAGTAAGGCCTTAAGGAAAACAAATAGACCAGCAGGCTGCTGAAGCTTGGGCTGGACCCCTGGAATTCAGCTGCCTCAGTCCTACCAGGTCCTGGGTCTGATGATTCCCTACTGAAGGGAAGTCAAGGAAACAGTAGGAGCAGATCAGCCACCTCAGCCCCAGCCTGCATGGAGGGAGCGGCTCCAGATGGGCGGTTCCATTTCCCTGTTTTCCTTGCACATTGTTCATAGGTTTCAAGAATGATTTCATTGTGGAAAGTGAGCAAACATAACCTGACCTTCCAGGTCCCCCCCTCCACACACACATAAAAGCATAGGCATATCTATGCAGAGGCCTACAAACACACATGTGTACAAACAGAATAGCTAACAAGAGCTCCGACTATTAGCTGCTGGTAACTTCCTCCCTGGGTTTAGACTAGAACAACCATTTTTTAACTTGCCTCTGCCTGTGAGAGTGAACTAGTCACTCCTTTCTGCACTTCCTCTCCTGTTGGACATACCTCAGAACTTGTTTCTTGGGCAGGCCATTACCTCCGGTTAGGGATGGAGGGAGGAGAGTGAGAGACAGACAGACAGAAGGGGGGGGGGCAGAGAATAAGTATGCAAAAGCAGGCATAAGCCAATATAAGCCCTAAACTCTATTGCATTTCATTTACCTTTTCCCCTTCCTTTAGATTGGGGTCAAAATGACAGTTTTCACAGGAGGAAACAAATGGGTCAGTAGTGCATAGACCCAGAGTTCTGTGTGTTTGATCAGATGTGTCACAAGTTTGAATAACCGTCCTCTAGACTTGTGTCAGGGTGCTAATTACTGAGGGTTGAAGAGACAATAGAAGACTCTAGGACTCTGAACAGAGAGGTGATGGCGACAAGCCCTTATCCTTTAATCCCCTGCCAAGTGTTCCTGCCTTCAAGCATGGGCATTTTAGACAGCCAAAAAGCCTAGTTTCCCTCATGAGCTCTGTTTGGCAGAGTTTCCAAAGCAATCTATATTTTGTTTTGTTTTGTTTTGTTTTGTTTTGTTTTGTTTTGTGACAAGGTTTTCCTATGTAGCCCTAGCTGTCCTGGAACTCACTATGTTCAGGCTGGCCTTGAACTCAAAGAGATATGCCTACCTCTGCCTTCTGAGTTCTGGGATTAAAGGCATACATCACCATCCCCAGTCATAGTTTGTGCATTTTTGCTTCCTCTCACAGGCTACAGCTCTCAACCTATGACAACTCAGACCTCACAGGGTAAGATTTGGGGCTTACTCCAGCATTTGTGCCTAAGAGTTTAGGAAGGTATTAGAAGAAGGGGTTCAGGTCTCTCTTTTTCACTGAAAGCAGGTGATGGGAGCTTGGGCCAAAGGTCTCGGGCTCATTCAACTAGTCTCATTTAACATGCCTGGAAGAAGGAAGAGATGACTAGTCAGAGGTAAAGGAGGAAGGGAAAGAGGACAACAAACAAGCAACAACAAATCTAGTTTCAGAGACAAAGAGAAGGGCACAGAACCATTGGAGGATAGAGATAGCAAACCCTTCAAATGATGTGTTTCAGGGCTCTTCAGGAGTCTGAGTCCCCAGCCAGTTTCTCTCAGCTCAAGTGAGTGAATGAGTATGGCTGCCAAGAAGCCCCCCTCTACCCTCCCATGCCCACCCCCAGCCATTCAGACCTACTTGAGCCTAGGGCTTCTCAGATGGGCAAAGGGCTATGGTACCAGCAGTCCGGCCCCATTTGCTCTCCCCATCTGCTTCTGTCCTTGCAGGAGACAGATCTTCCTCAGAGCCTGGCAGCTCAAGGCTTCGGCGGCTTAACACCGTTACCCCAGGTACTCAGCTGTTGAGACTACAGAGGCCCCAGAGGAACAGGACACAGTCTGGGCTCTGCAGGAGGATGCAGAGACCATGGCAGAAGGGACAGGCAGACAGGGCTTCACACTGGTGATTCCACAGCAAGGGAGCAGGGACGGGTATCCCAGGACCCACCCAGACATCAGCCTCTTTAGACTTTAGCTCTGGGGGCCCCTCCCATGGGCAGCGGCCTGGAGAACCGAGCCAGCAAAAGGGTGAGATGAACAAGGGGAGACTGTGGAGTGGAGGGAGGGAAAGAAAGATGCTTTGGCAGCACAGCAAGGTTCAGAGGTGAGCCAGAATAGCTGCTTCTGGAATTGAAGGAGGTAACAAGGGAGGGCTGGGGCTGTAGCTCCAGGGTACAGTGCTTGCCTTAGCATAAAAGACATCCTACGTTTAATCACTAGCACCACACACACACAAGAAAAGGATTAGAAAGAAAGGATATTTTGGACTGAGGAACCTTCTCTGTGCATATTATAGCCAGTCACATGTACTTCCCCATCCACAGAAATTCTACAGAAGTCATCTCAGGCCTCCTTGGTATCCAGTTATCCTGTGACGCCAAGGTCAAGCACCATGGATAAACACTCCCTTTCCTTGCCCGACTTGATGTCCTTCCAGCCACAGAAGCACACACTGGGACCTGGTGAGTACCCAGGGTAGGCGGACCAGGAGGTGATGACCCTAGATATGTCTGGATGGGTCCACACTGCCCTCAGTGTGGGAGTGGAGGCTCTTAAGTCTAGAAACTATGCCAGTGGTACCTTGGCTTGGGAGATTACAAGAAAGCATTGGGGAGAAGTAGAGACAGGGACCTGGGTCTGGTCACAGTCAAGCTTAAACCACTCCTGAATATGACACCGAGAAAAGAACAGATTGAGGAGGGGAATAGGAAGGGTGGAGGAAGGGCTAGATCCTTCTCAGGGTATGTTGAGAGGGATGGGACCCTCCCATCTTGGCCATTTGCTTCCGGTGCAGGCACAGGAGCCCCAGAAAGCAGCAGCAGCAGCAGCAGCGGCGGCAGCAGCAGGAGAGGAGGTATGTCCAATGTGTGTCCCCAGCAAAGAAAGTGGCGAGACATGTCTTTCTTTCAAGTCATCTTCTGGTCATTGGACATTGTACATTCCCAGGCTTGTTCAGGAAGTCAGTACAAATAAGGGAATAGGGTAAAAAAAAATAGGTCTGAGGGTACTTGACTTGGGCAAGGAAAGGAAAATGTGACATTGGTCCCATCCTTCAACCATATAGGTCATAGGCCTTGAACTCAGGCCACCAGCCTGGTGGCAAGCACCTTTACTTGTTGAGCCATTTAGCCAGCCCAATATCGTTTTAAGAGGGCCAGAAACCTATGTCCCTTGCCTGGCACCCTGGCCCTTTAGGCCAATGTCTTCTTTCCTCCCATCTTCAGCTGTTGGCAGAACATAGATGGCTCTACTTTGCCCAGTGTAGTTTCCCTGTTTGTGCAGCATAGTCCCTTTCTCCTGGGTACCACGTGTGACGGGAAGCACCTTAGCCTCTCTGGAATCCTCTGAAAGCAGTAATGTGAACGACTGGCCAAGCTGCTCATGTAGAGATGTGAGATCTACATCCTCGGTTTTCAGGGGTCTGGTTGTGGCCAGAGTGAGTCCTTTTCTGTGGGCCATTAGCTCTCTGCAAGCTCTTACCTCAGGGCCTCAGGAAAGAAGCTGAGGCTCTTTGCCAGGTCTCAGTAGTCCCCTTCACTGATGTACCAACACCCACTCTATTTCAGAAGCGTCTCTGGATGCTATGCCCAGTCCAGAAGCTACCAGCCTTTGGACAAAAAAGATGACCATCCCGCCTACCCCCACATCAGAGTCAGTGCTAACAGTGGCTGCCTTTGGTGAGAGATGGCAGGGAGGATGGGGCATGAGGGGGAACTCCACCTTGGGACTGAGTTAGACTCTGGTTAAGACACAAGTTCAAATCTCACCTATTCATTCTGGGGTGGACTTGCTGATAAGCTAGGCCATGATGGAAAGCAGTCTTGGCTCCCTTGGGTTCCATGTTCTTATGGATGATGTAACTGAGCTAAATAGTCCACATTAGCTAAGGGTACCAGCTAATAGATTATTCATGTTTCCAAGAGAAGCAGAGTCCACTTCACTCTCAGAGCAAATATATAGTGTGCACACGAGCACACACAAACACACACACACATGCACACATGCATGTGCACACATACAGACACTTACCTGGGCAGGGAACTGCAGACTCATCCTTATTGTCCCATCTCTTCCCTGCTCAGGTGTCATCAGCTTCATTGTCATCCTGGTGGTTGTAGTGATCATCCTGGTCAGTGTGGTCAGTCTAAGATTTAAGTGTCGCAAGAATAAGGAGTCTGAAGGTAAATGTCTTGACCTGGACTCCCTTGACCCTTGTGCTGCAGGAGCCTGAGCAGGGGACTCAGGCTGATGGCAGCTGGGGCCAGGGAAGGAGTGGCACAGAAGCAGCATTTGACAAGTTGGGAGGTGGGCTTCGTTGGACTCTGAGGGGAAGCTGGACATCTGAGTTACAGCATATGACCCTAATCTGTGCCCTTCGGATTTTACAGATCCACAGAAACCAGGGAGTTCAGGGCTATCTGAAAGGTAAGATTTTAGAAGCTCATGAGAGGAATCTTCTGATTCCAAATCCCTTTATCCCAAGAGGAAAACAACTGTGTCTGCCTTCTGCACACACACACACACACACACACACACACAGGAATCCTGCTTCCCACCACACATCACACCCATTCATACCACTTGAAGACGTATGCCCCATAGTTCTACAGTCTTCAGTGAAGCTGGGGTAGGCTGGCAGGCTCAGCAGAGATAAGCGAGCTTCTTCAGCACGAGGGCTCAGCTTCTGTTGCCTTTCATGAAAATGCAGATTCCAATATAGGACATATCCTCTCTAAGCTGAAGAGACTTGTTGAAAACCTATGCAGAAGCCAGGTGTGGGTGCACTCTTTTAATGCCAGCACTCGGGAGGCAGAGGCAGGTGGATTTCTGAGTTCAAGGTTAGTCTGGCCTACAGAGTGAGTTCCAGGACAGCCAGAGCTACACAGAGAAACCCAGACTTAGGAAACCAAAACAGAAACCTATTATGTACCGTACACAATAGCATACAACTTGTGATCTTATTTCAAATCTTTACAGCAATTTTTTTTTCTCTTCCCCGAAGCATGAAGCATGCTTTGGAACCTGGAGCATGACAAGTTGTAACTTGGTCAAGATCAAACACTAGCAGATAGGATAAACAGGTTTTTTCTTCTTCTTCTTCTTCTTCTTCTTCTTCTTCTTCTTCTTCTTCTTCTTCTTCTTCTTCTTCTTCTTCTTCTTC
>JADRCD010225336.1:0-66863 GCA_019843815.1 Montemys delectorum | reverse complement strand
TGTTCTGCCCCCTAAATCCAACTGTTAACATTCTGCCGTGTTTTATCTATATGTTCTGTTCTGTAAGTTGGGGGTAGGGGATACAGATTTTCCTTTTTTTCCTAACTTTAGAAAGGAATGAAGAGTAAGATACTGTGTTTCCCCAAGTTACCTTATCTTATTCTAGAACTGTAGCTCGATTCTCATGACATTAACTGTGACTACACATATGTAAGTCCATAAAATAAATCTAACCAATAGTGGGGAGCACAGGACTGTAATCCCAGAATCCAGGAGGTCGAGGCAGGAAGATGCAAGTTTAAAGCCAGCCTGGGTTATATTATGAAACTGTGTTTCAGAAAAACAACAGCCAAGAAGAAAAGTTCTGCCAGGCAGTGGTGGCACACATCTTCTTTAATCCCAGCACTTGGGAGGCAGAGGCAGGCGGATTTCTGAGTTCAAGGCCAGCCTGGTCTACAGAGTGAGTTCCAGGACAGCCAGCCAGGGCTACACAGAAAAACCCTGTCTTGAAAAACCAAAAAAAAAAAAAAAAAGAAAAGAAAAGTTCCATACAACCAAACAAAACCAGCCCATTTCTATTTTTTACCCTCACCTAAGGAATTTTTACATCTTGCATTACTGTAGTGGAAACTGGACAGAAGCCGAAAGAACCAAAGGTTATGGGAGGTGGGCTGGCCAGCTGGAGTAGTTATTACTTGGTCTGGTGCTATGCTGGTATTTTGTACATAACAACTTTTGTGTACTACATTGATGTACAAAGCATCCTACAAAGCACATATTATCCCTGACAAACAGGGACTGGTCAACTGCAGAGATGAGAACTTAGCCAAATATGTGACTAGCAAATACGAGAACGGAGTTTGCAACCGAGGAAGTCTGACCCTCTCTGTCCAGGTTCCTAGTGTCATCTGGGTCCTTTTAGGACTGTTAGACGGTCCCGTTAAATGAGCCTTCTAGTATCGTTACCTGCAGTGGCCATAGCTCTCAGGCTTAACCTCACTTCTGCTATCAAGGGGAACGCATAGGATAGAGATACAGCAGTTGGAAAACATGGACAGTCGTCTGTAACCGGTTTTGAAGCAGACAGCTCAGAGCTGTGAAGGTGACAGGTTGATGTCACAGCTCATACCTGACATCCAGTCCAAGTGACTGACTCAGACCAGTTGTCCAGTTTTAAATGATAAATCCTGTGGGGTAGCAATGGGGTGGAGGGTGGGACCAAAGACTCAATAGGAGTCGAACCTAAGAGCTTGGATTTGCAGCCAATAGGTAGGACTTTGGGACAATGGTTTAACTGAGGAATAGGTTTGCCTATGAGCAGCCATCCCATGGGATATCCCATCATGCCTTTCAAGTAATTCGTCAATGAAAGTTGGGAAGTGGTCATTGAGAAACCTCACAAACATCCCTCCTCCCTCCCAACTGGAGTTTCGATACAGAATACACCAGGTGGAGCCTCTCCTCAGCTGTACATTTGTGTCAGCTATGAAGTCTCAACAGGACATTTTGTTACTCCACGTCCTTTTAGGAAGTCGATGGCAATAAGTGATAAGATGAGGTCATGTCAACCCCTGGGCTATCGGGTCTCTTATCTGTGCCATTAAGATACCCGGGCCAGATGAGGCCTCACATCTCCATGACCAGCATGATTTAATTCTGCAAGGAACTGGAGTGGGTCCTTCTAGGGTTTTTCTGAAGACTATGTATATGTGTGTGTGTGTATGTATATATATACATACACACACACACACACACACACACACACACACACACACACATATATATATATATATATATTTTATATAGTGTGTGAATTGACTACATGGAGGAAGTGACGTTACCCTGAGGGTCCCTAGAGCACATGAGCATGTGAAGGAGTGAGTCTGAGTTAGTTGTATTTTGGTGGCAAGGTGGAATCCACCCAAGTTCCATAACCGAAGGTGGGTGTATGCCTTTTTCCTACCTTGATTATTCTTTCTACTTCTTCACTAGATATGTAAACACTTTCAAATTCATGAGCCTGGAAAGAATCAAAACCTTTGAGGAGCTTTCACCAAATGCCACCTCCATGTTTGAAGTAAGTCACGACAGTAACAACACAGTGCCCCTTGCCAGAAGTCTCCTCCTGTCTAAGCACTCGCCCTAGGCAGTGCTTGGCCAGTGATCAGTAGAGGCCAAGGTTACAAGATGGGGGGAGAATAGACAGGCAGACTTCAGCGTGCAGAGCCGACGGGGAAGAGAATCTCCTGGAGTTCACTTCAGGGCCATTCTGTTCCACCAGCTCTCCAGAGGGGAAGGAACGTGGTTCCTCTTCATGTTCCCTAGGATCTCCTGTGGGCTGGCTATCAAGGATGCACCCTTCTTTAAGAATGTAAGATGTGTGAGTGGCTGGGCCTTGTGATACAGCAGAGGCGTTGTGCAGAGGTCTGAAAGAAGTCCATGGAGGCCCTAGGCCCCTTTAGCAGAAGGCTCTGCAGCTGAGCAGCCATGTTCCCACCCAGACACACTGGTCAAAGCACACCAGAGTAAGCTGGCCAACCAGCGGCTTCTGTCAGCAAGTCTCTGGAAAGGCCCTTGAGTGGGGTTAAGTGAGCTCCTGAGACAAACACAGTGCCATAATTGAGGGGAGGAACCTTGATGCTGGGGGCTGGAGAGATGGCACAGTAGTTAAGAGCACCAATTGCTCTTGCAGAGGATCCTAGTTAGGTTCTCAAAAGGTAGCTCACAACAATCTGTAACTCTAGCTCCAGGGGACATGAAGCCCTAGTCTTGAGTGCCAGGCATGCCTACAGTACACATACATGTAGGAAAAAATACCCATACATATAAGATAAATATGACCCAAACCTCATCAGACACACAAGATAAAGGGTCACGGTGACTTCAAAATATAAAGGCATCTCCATTGTAAGCGGTGGGATGCTGGGATAACGTAGTTAGAGATTTTGTGTGGTGGCTCAGTAGTATGGTTCAAGTCCCAGGAACAATATTGAGTAAACTTCAGAATTTCTCAAACTTAGGCTAACCCTAAAATGTGGCAAATGATGACAGCACCTTCGCCACCCTGGGTCCTCATTGGTGTTCAAACAACCCAGTAAGCGCCTAAGAGGGAGACAGAAACAAAATGTGGATTCTACTTCCTGTTAATAGGACACAACACACTGCAGTAACAGTAATAAAGAGCGAATAGAAAACTTGATGAAGTTAACTGAACCACAGTTCCTGGAAACTATGGCTAATAGGGCATATGCCATATGCAAGTATGCATATGAAATAGGCATGTGGAAATGTGCATATGCAGATATACACATATGGCGAATGCCAGAGACTGTCCGAGAGAAAATTATTCTACCACATCTACAATTTCCTTGAAATTTTATGTTCAGCAGCAGAGACATAACCAGACACCAAGATTAGTTTTAACATATAATTTGCATAATGATAATTTGCATATATGATTTAACATATATGATAATAAGTTTTACATGGAAAATACTAAGCAGTTACATGCAATTTTCCATTCCATGTACGTGTGTGTGTGTGTACGTGCATGCTGTGAGTACCTGTGTGCATATGTGCCTGCCTCTGATGTATAGAGTGGAGTCCATTGGCCATGGTTGGCTATCTTTCTCAATTGTTCATCTTACTGGGGTTGTGGTTGGTTAATTGATTTGTTTTTCAAGAGAAGATCTTTCAAGGAACCAGAAGCTCACAGTTGAGCCAAACTAGCTGGCCAGCAAGCTCCAGGCCCTACCTGTCTCCATCCTCACCTCCCAGCCCCAGGGCCGGGGTAACAGACTTGGGTCACAATGCCTGACTTTCACTAGGCCTCTGAGGTTCTCATGTGTGTCCGGCAAGCACTTAATCCCCTGAGCCATCTCCTCATACGCTGTAATTTCCTTTTTCTTTTCTTCACCTTCTGGAAGAAGGGTCTCCAAGTTGCCCACAATAGTCACCGTTTTTGTCTCTAACGAGCTCACAGAAGCCAGTGCAAAAGCCCATGCTCAGTGCCGATGGGCAGGGGCTGTGCTTGCTAAGGGGCAGCACTGGGCCACACCTCAGCGGTGTCTCCCAGTGCCTTCCCAGAGTCACTGTGGAGCCTGCGAGTGAGTCATCCTCCCCTCTCCTCCCACAGGACTATCAGCTGGACACTAGCACTCTGCTGAGTTCCCCCTTGCTGAAGCGATTCACCTGGACTGAGACCAAGCCCAAGGCCTCGATGAAGATAGAGTAAGGAAGTGGGGTTGGGGAGGAGGATGCCAGGGAAGGTGGCTTGTGGGTGGGATGTTTGAGGCTACTTGGCTTCCTAGTGTTCAGGCATGGCAGAAAAGTAATCCCCCCCGCCCCCGCAACCCCCAGGGATGAGAAAGGGGTCACAATATTAGACATATGAACCCCAGGCCCTGTAACAAGGAAGACTAGGGCTTCTTGTAACAGGCGGGCTGAGCCTGAGAAATACAGGGCCTTGATGGAAAGGAGCCAGATGTGTCCAGCTGTGAAGGAAGGGATGTGTTTTACGGACTCATGAGACAACACTTCCCATTTCTGGTCCCTGAGCTAGCAGGGTCTACACAAGAACGCACAGTAACTGTTTGTAACCCTGAGAATTCAAACTTCTACGATCAGGATTATCTGCATCCTGCAGAAATCTACTACCCGCATCTCACTGGTAAATGTTCCCACAATCCCCTGGGGCTTGATCCATCAGGCAGTTCTTCCTTCTGTTCTGTGTCATTTCGGAACCACTGGGCTCCTGCTGTAGAGTCAGTGGTTCTCTATGCTGAAGGCCACCCAAGCCCAGCTACTTAGCTTCCTACCTACCTTTCCTGGCTCAGATGCCTGGTGCTCAGGTCTGGCCATGAAGGAGCACTGACTGTTCTTGCAGAGCATCCCATTTGACTCCCAACATTAACCTGTTGGCCAGCAGCCATCTGTTAACTCTAGTTCCAGAGAATCTGACACCCTCTTCTGATGTCTAGAGGCACCAGGCACACAAGGGGGACACATAGATGCAGGCAAGCAAAACACCCATACACGTGACAACCACAAACCAGCCTGCAAGCCCACGTGCCGTAGTTGACTGAGCTGTAACTGAACCCAGGAACTCCTGCAAACCCCTCTGAATGATGAGATTTGCGAAGTCCAGCAGCCTGCTGGGAAGATGGGAGCTCCCAGGCAAACATTTGCCTTTTCCCTGTGATGCAGTCTCAAAAGGAGGCCCTGGGGTTGAAGTTGCAGATTAATGGACCCCAATCTCAACAAAGGAAAGAATAGGCTAGCCAATCTTTTGTTTCTCATTAAGGAGCATGTGGGAGGAAAGGGGTGTTTATTTATTTTTACTTGATCTTTGATGAGAAAAAAACAAACCCTAATTTATATCCTCTACCCTGCAATTAAAGATTAAAGATCATAGCCAGGCCGGTCCAGACCAGTCTAGGCCAGTCTACCTCATGTGGCTCATGGGGTTCTCTCCATCCCAGCTCTCACTAAACAGTGATTCCAACCTAATATTACAGGGTAGGACAAGATGCCTTTCTCCCTCTCATGTCCATCTTGGACTCATGTAATGTATGGTATCTAAGAACAGTCTCCTAGACCATGATGTGCTCAGGAGCCGCCTATAATGACTGTGCGTATGGTCTGTATTTCTTGAGACCATTAACCATGGATGTGACTATAAGGAGGAATTTATTTCTGGAGGCCAGAAGTTCAGACTCAAGGTGTTGGCAGGGACACATGCCCTTCAGAGGCTTCGTGGGAAGGGAGCTATCTGCCTCTCACAGAGTCTGGCTTCACACTGTCTTCAAGCACTGCTTGGTTATGACTGCCATTTGTGTGCATACTGCATTGGAATCCACCTGGCTAATTCAGAATGAGCTCCTCCTCTTTAAACCTCAGTTTAATTGTAGAGTGGGTCTCAGGTTCCCAGGATTTGACATGATATTGGGGGAAGGGCAGGCCGCCCCCTATTTAGCTGATTACAGGAGCTGTCTGATTCAAGAATAGGACAGGGCTATTCCCAAACCTTATTTACAATGAGAATCCCATCTCCTTGAACACTCCACTCCTGGCCACAGGCATGCTCATTCCACCCTAGCCGCACCCAGGTAGTATGTATATATATAGAATATATATATATATATTCTGAACAAAGAACGTTTGACTAAAGAGATGGGATTCTAGATCAGGTAAGGACAGGTGACCCACTTAGGTAGGAGTTAGTCCTTCCCCAGAAAACACTGGGTGGGAGACGTTTGACTGACTGTTTCTCTTTCTCTTTAGCTTGAGACTAGCAAGTAAAAGCAAGGAGGCGGGGCTTTCCGATCTGCCCAGGCCCGGCTTCTGCTTTTCCAGCTGTGGCCACATCTGGCCAGTGCATGACGATAACGACTCTGAGCTGGGGAAGGAATCTTGCTGCTCCCCACCCCCAGACTACAACTCCGTGGTGTTGTACTCCTCCCCGCCCGCCTAAAGCTTCTCCCAAGCCCCAGACAACCAGCCTCTGACAGTATTATACATATATGAGTTTACACCTATTCCACTCCACAGGAGCCAGCTGCTTTTTGTGACTTTTAATCGTGCTTTTTTTTTGTTTTGTTTTGTTTGTTGTTGCTGTTTTGACTAACAAGAATGTAACCCCAGATAATGATGTGTGAGGAACATTATTATTAGAGAAATCCTTTCTAAGTCCAATGGCTCACCCGCTTCAACCCCGCAAAAGCCTCAGGGTAACCCGGACCTGAAGGTGCAGGTGCTGCAGCGGCCACTGTGCCGCAGTGGCCATTGCCCCGCCTACCCTCCCTGCAGCTGTGGGACCAGACGCAGTAAGCCCATTAGCTCCTAGCTGCGTGCCCTGACCTGCTCTGTGTCTCTTAGGGAGGAAAGGGAGAACAGAGCAAACAAGAGAGGCCCAGGAAAAGGCTTTGGGATGTGTCATGTGGAGCCGATGCAGGAGGGAGCTCTGCTAGGCCACTCCAGTGACTTCTCACTCCTGGCCTCTGCTTTTTTTTTTGGCCCCCTTCCAAGAGGTAACAGAGCAGACTGGGTGGGACGTTCCCTAGACCAGAGCACATGTTCTGGGGAACCACAGTTAATCTTAAATCTTTTCCCCGGGAAGTCTTCTGTTGTCTGTTTACCATCCAAAGCATGTTTAATATTGTGTCAGTGGGGGTGGAGCTTGGCTCTGAGGCCAGACTCACCATCAGTTCCTATAGTGAGATGCACCAAGAGGTCGGACCTTAGCATACTGCTTAACAGTGAGTTAAGTGGTCAAGTTTGGCCTAGTAAGGTTGCCTATCGATGAGCTCAAAAGCCACATTTTATACAGGTTCTATTTCAACAAGTATTACTATCTAGGCAAGATACTTTTGCATTATCCTGTTTTCTATAGTTAGCTATCCAAGGAAGCTGGGGCGAGTTAAGAGTAATGGTCTAGAAAAGGGTTTTCTCTATACTCAAACCTGGCTTGATAGACCAAGACCCAGAAAGGCAGAATAGAGGCTCCATGTATAGTCGCCAAATCACTCACTCAAAGTTGGGACCTCACTGTCTTCTCTTCACTTCATTGTGGGTTTCACCATCTCAAGGCAGTCTGAGAGGAGCAAAAGAGCATCAGCCAATGTTTATTAAGCACTTTATGCTCTTTGGCACAATAGGTGATATGTAATTTATGAAAGCTCTCTCTATGGCTGGGACTCAGGATATTAGTCAATGAGCCATCAAAAGGAAAAAAAAAAGTCCTATTTGCATCTGTTTTGGACCTTGCCTGGGGTCTAATGATGATGGCAACAGGGTAGACATGGGAAGACAGGGTAGAAAAAGGTGCCCGCTCTTTGGGGTCTAGAGACTGTGAGCCCTGGGTCTCTAAAATGGCTTATAAGTTGTATGTGCAAATATAGTCTGTGTGTTTAGGTTGTGTGCACCTGCCGGAGCCAGTCACAGCTAGGCAGACAATGAATAGCTGCTTTGGGAGAGCAGAGCATGCTTGCCACTGAATTCTCTGGCCCAAAAAGGAGCATGTGTACCTGCTTCCCTTATGAACCCCATCCTTAAAGTTTTCTGTCTGATGAGACTGGAGGCCCAGCACAATCCCCACTGAGACAGTCTGCAGCCGACAGTGGCTGCAGTGCCTAAGTCAGGCGATTAGACAGAGCCTACCAGAGAAATGGATGATGACAACATCCTGTGGTTTCTCATCCAAATATCCAGCAATTGGGGGGGGGAGAGACCATAGACTGTCCTGTATTATTCTGATTTTAATAATCTAATTCTTGATCACTAAGAGACTTTAGTAAATGTCTCTTTTCCACAAAAGTAAAGAAAACCTATTGGGATTCTCTAGTTCTGTTTAAGGACTTAGCTTTGGAGCCCATGAAAGTTGATCAGCCAGAAAAAGAAAAAAAAAAAAAAAAAGAAGAAGAAGAAAGAAGATGGTTCCTTCTGAGTTTTTAAGGTAGGATGAAAAATGGAAATTTACAACAACAGACATACTTAGGTGCACTGAGCCTGTTCACCAAAAACACCATTGGATGTTAAGAGTCTTGACAGTGACATTAAAACCGTTTGCCATTCAAGGCCAAAGTGCTTGGCACTAAGGGAGAACAAACTTTTCTCCTAGTGTTTGAGATCGCCAATGTGTGACTAGGGAGCTGAAAGCCTCAGGAGAGTCTAAGTCAGCCCGAGATGGATCGTCAGGGGACAGAGCTGTTCAAACCCTGTTGCACAGGTCTTCGAGCAGCGCTGTGGTTCCCTGCCTATAAGTCAACCCAGTGAAGGGAGAGGGCAGGGGACCTTTGACCCACGGTGGTAGGAACTGTACGTGTATATGTGTGTGTGTATCTGTATGTTTTGTGCGTAACTATTTAAAGAAACTGGAATTTTGAAGTTACTTTTATATGAGTCAAGATTATATGCTACAGACAGAACTAAGACATGATCTGGCCTCACCTTTCTAGTCATGATGAATGTATTTCATATATATTATCTTCATTTAATAAAATTAACTTTCAAAACCAAGTTTTGTATGTGTGTGGTTTTGTTGTTGTTGTTGTTGTTGTTGTTTTGTTTTTTTTTTGTTTTTACTTTTTTTTGGTAAGTGGGGTCAAAGGGGTGAGAGGGAGTCCTAGGTGTGCCTCTGGGTAGGGTGGGGGACTGAGTCCTTGGATGGCTTATAAATACCAATTATCAAGCATGGCTCAAGGAAGATTACACCAAGCACTACTGGAACAAGGGCATGCACCACCACTGGTCCCACACAGTGGCTGCCTATGCCACAAGATGCCGCACGCTGCCAATGAAAAGCAAATTGATGTAATGCGATGCAATGGGATTTTTATCTGGGCAGCTACCAGGTAGGCCTTCCCCAGGTTAATTAACACAGCCAAGACAACCCTTCAACTGAGGCTCCCTGCTCAGGTGATTCTAAGGTGTGGCAAGTTGATATTTAAAATCAACCATCACAGACAGCTTGCCCAGAAATACCAAAATGAGTACTGTCATGAAACCAGTAAATCCCGTGGAGGGACGGCAATTAAAAACAGGCAGTCTCGCCGGGCGGTGGTGGTGCATGCCTTTAGTCCCAGCACTTGGGAGGCAGAGGCAGGCGGATTTCTGAATTCGAGGCCAGCCTACAGGTCTACAGAGTGAGTTCCAGGACAGCCGGGGCTACACAGAGAAACCCTGTCTTGAGAAAAAAAAACAAAAAACAAAAAACAAAACAAAAGACAAAACCAGGCAGTCTCCCCTAAACACTATTTTTCAACTGATAAACAATTACCACAATTACAGGGTGTGTGCATTGTGCACACGTGTGGATTAGAGGGAACACGTGGGAAACAACAACAACAAAAGCATAAAACAAAAGAAACTCCCCCAAGAAGAGTGCTCCAGCTTAGCCAGCTCCACTTGGCTCGGTGGCTTACACCCTGGAAGGGAGACAATGCAGGCCGGCACTAAAGGATATAAACTGGCTATTTATCTATCTGGCTGATAATATCCTCAGAAGCTAGCTAGGAGGAACACATGGTGGGAAATTCGACCTTGGGTACAAAGGTCAAGAAAACAGAATAAATGACCAATCTCAACAAACTTGTAAGAGATATTTAGTCTTCAAGATACTTAAGTGGTGGCACGAGCCTTTAATCCCAGCATGCCAGCTTCTACTTCAACTTCAGGACCAGTTCCCGTTTCCCCGAAAGCATGCATTTGCTCTCCCGGGGCATAGCTACTTTCTTCTTTGTGTACAATCTCTGGGAGACATTTCCTGGTTTCTGTGCCCAAAGCAGGGAACATCTCAAGTTCTCTACTTGACTCTAAAGGTGTTTCTTTCATGGAACTACGATTTTACAAGTTCCTACTGTCAAACCAGGTGGTGGGAGTGCACACCTTTAAGCTCAGCACTCGGGAGGCAGAGACAAGTGGATCTCTGTGAGTTTGAGGCCAGCCTGGTGTACAGAGCTAATTCCAGGACAGCCAGAGCTACATAGAGAAACCCTGTCTTGGAAAACCAACAACAACAACAAAAGGAATGTGAAGTATTTAAAGACCCTATTTTTTTTTTTTTTTTTGGTTTTTTGTTTTTTGTTTTTTAAGCTTACATGGTAGCCTGAGGGTATTCTAAGAAAAAGTCTGGTTTCATAACAAAGTCACTCTTTCGGGAAATAATTTGAAGAATGCCCCAGGAGCCAGCCTCTTGTCAGAGCATAGATATTTTCTCATGACTCTGGGAAGTGACAGGACATTTGAGAATTCATTTCTTCAGCAGTGGGCTGACCTAGCAATGCTTCTTAGACTTCCACAGCATGAAAACACATCATCTCCAGATTTGGGGCTTTCATAGGTCAGGTCAGGAATGCTGAAAAACTGTGCTGGGTCCCAACAGCTTTCAGCTTTGTGAATTATGGACATTTAAGGGAGAAAAATAATAAAGCAAAGGCTACTCCCCAGATCAACCCAACTTGGGATCAATGAGTCCACCATGATAATTCACTGTTACTGCTTGTGAACTTTTTACATATATGGAAATGTGTATGTGTGTGATCCTTCAAAAAGAACCATTAAAAGAAAAAAAGATACCTGATGTACATAGTTTCAGGCTAGCCTAGAACTCACAAAAGTCCTCATGCCTATGCCTCCCAAATGCTGGGATTAAAGTATCATTTCCGGCCACATAGCACCCATTTAAAAAGTGGGAAGGCTAGGGTGGGGATGTATCTCAGGCGTGGAACACCTGCCTCATACATGAAGGCTTCATGGAACTCATCACCAGCAGTACCAAAAAAACAAAAGCAGACCCCCCCCAACCCAAGTAAAATACAATAAACAAAAAAAGATGAGTTGTATTAGCAACATCTCTAAAATACACTGAGGCAGGTGCTCAATTTATTTTGAGGTTACACCAAGAGAAACCCATAGAGGATTTTTTAAAAAAAAAAATGATTTATTTTTATGCACACTGGTGTTCTGCCTGCCTGTGTGTTGTGTGTCAGATCCCTTAGATCTGGACAGTTGGGAGCTCTATGTGGGTGCTTAGAATTAAACTCGGGTCCTTTGGAAGAGCAGTCGGTGATCTTAACTGCTGAGCTGCCCCCTTGCCACCTTGTATGTTTGTACACCACAGTGTTATGGATAGTAGTGAGCTGCCAGGTGGGTGCTAGGAATTGAACCTGGGGCCTAACCCAGGTTAGGCTTAATCCTAATCCAGCACCAGCAAGTTGTAGAGTTTCTGAAAAAAGTCTTTGGCGCTGTGGAAATGGTTCAGTTTGGTTCAAAACAAATGAAAAACCTTGTTGCACAAACATGAAGCAGAGTTCAGATCTGCAACTCAAGCACGTAAAAGCCCAGTCCAGCAGTGCACATCTGTGACCCTGGCACTGCAGTTGGAAAGTGTTTGTGCAGAGACAGGTGGATCCCCCTGGGGCTTTTTGGCCAGCCAATCCAGCTGAACAGTGAGCTCCAGACCCATTGAGATGCTGCAGGGTGGTTTGAATAATCATAGACCCAATAGGTTCATATATTTGAATGCTTGGTCCCAGTTGGTGGACCTCTTTGGGAAAGATTCTGAGGTGTGGCCTAGTTGGAGGTGGTGTCAATTGGGGGAGGGGGTGAGCTTTGAGTTTTCAAAAGCACAAGCCATTCCTAGTCAGCTTTCGTTGCCTGGTGCTTGTGGATCAAGATGTAAGCTCTCAGCTACTGCTCAGCATCATGCCTGGCTGCCTGCCACCAGGCTCTGCCTCATGAGGGTCATGAACTCAAACCCACTGAAACTGTAAACCCTCAATAAACTCTTCTATAAGTTGCCTTCATCGTGGTGTCTTATCACAGTGATAGAAAAGTAACTAAGACACCATGTCTCTGGATGGATGGATGGACGGACGGACAGAAAGACAGATAGACAGAGAGAGAGACTGGTGAGATGACTCAGCAGTTAAGAGCACTGGCTGCTTATACAGGAGTTGAGTTCAATTTCCAGCAACAACATGGTAGGTCATCACAGTACCGCCAATGCAAGGGAAATCTGATGCTCTTTTCTACTAGCCTCCACAAGAACCAAGTACACACATGATGCACACATTGCATGTGTGTGTGCATGCATATGTGTTTTCACTTTGACTGCAGAAAATATTCCCTTCTCCCCTTTCTCCTTGTTTCTGGCTAGTTGAACCTCACTTCTCTGATTTTTGAACACTGCTCTAGAGCTCTGGCTGCGAGCTTCAACTAGGCTCAGTACCTCAAGCAACACCATGACTCTAAATGGCATCTGTCTGATGAGGATCTTCAATGCATAGACCAGTCCTGGGCCTTGAAATCTAAATGCCTATGTGCTAAGCTGATGTTTCTTCTAGGTGCTCTTACCATGTATCTTTCAGCTGGCCCCAACAGCTCATATACCACTTTTACCAGTCTTTCCCAAGTCGCCGTTCCTCAGGACTAGCATTGTGACTAGCATTGTATACCATTACTTGGTGGCGCAGACAAGAAATGACCTATTTTTTGCCTACCTCTCGATACCCTCATTCTCCAAAAGCTCTACTAGGTGCCAGGCCATGGGAAGATGCTGAGACACATTCTCAGCAGAGGCTTGCATTCAGATAGACCAGCTCCTGCCACTGTAACTCACTCAGCTAAAGCTCTGAACTTAAAAACCTAGTTGTCATTCCTGCTGTGCCTTGTCCAAATCCCTGACCCACAGAATCTGAGATAGGGTAGGTGTACCATTACCATTAAGCTTCGTGCAAAACAATAAGCCAAAATCTCAGGGTCCAGGGCAAACTTAATTGTCCCACTTCCTGATCTCCCTTGCCTTCCTATCAAAACTTTCTGTCCCTTAGAAATCTTCTAGCAACCCCAAACCTCATTCTTTTCTTCTTTATCTATACTGGTTCTGCTTTTAAAGGACAGCCAGAATCTAACACATTGCAGTTTCTCTGGGGCCACCCTGGCCAGATGCCCCCTTCCCCTTGGAAGGCCACAGAAATTCCCTAATCTTGCTCTAGCAGTGTGGCTGCACGAATCTTCTTCCCTGGTCTGTCCTTGACAAGAGTGATCTGTAAGTGTGTCACATTCCTCTTCTGCTCACAATTGTCCAGTAGCCTTTCACTCAGGGCAAAAGGCAAAACAAATGATCCACAAATCAAATGTTTGTCTTTCCTAGAAGCTTCCCAAGGTCTTTTTGGTTTACACAGAGACAGGGTTTCTCTGTGTAACCCTGGCTGGCCTTGAACTCAGAAATCCACCTGCCTCTGCCCCTCAAGTGCTGGGATTAAAAGCGTGCACCACCACTGTCCAGCCCCAAGGTCCCGACTTAGTCTGCTCTAGCTGTATTTATCTTGTGTGTCCTACAACATTCCCACACTTGCCTTTGCCTGTGGGACTGGCAACTCCATGTCCTTCAAGTCCTTGCTCACAAATCAGCTTAGCAGGAACTTCGAGCCAGGCCACCCTGTGAAACTGCAACACATCTAGAGGGGCAAACATGGCCAGGTAAATGAGAATTACAGGTAATCTTTCTGGTATTAATATTTCCCATGCAAGAGGCATATGCTAGAAATGGTTATACGATCTGATATTTAGAGTCAACTCTGTTTGCTAAATCTGCTAATAACTGGCTCTCCTAATCATAATTACCTTCTAGATAGTACATACAGTTGCCAGTATCCAAGAGGATTGTTTCTAAGCATCCTCTCACCCCCAACCAAAACTCTATACACTCTTCTGTACAGTTCAGAGCACGCCTAGAAGACTCATAATTAACTCAGTGTAAATAACTGTCCTTGGAATGATAAGGAAAAATGGAAGCTCCAAACACTAGGAGTGTGTCTTCCCTTGGTGTTGAGAACTACACTTGACATAAACAGTCAGTCAATGTGTTAGTATCTGATGAGTGAATTCCAGTTCACTCCACTGTGGGACTGAGGGTGAGCTGCTTGGCCAAGGTCACAGAGGATTGAGCAGTGGGGACAATACTTTCACCCCTATCTTGCTGCAGCCAGCTGGATTCGTAGCCACCTTGTCACACTGCTTATTAAGATTTAAAGGCACAGTTTTCAAAAGGAAATCAGCCTTTCTCCTTCTGGCCCAACAATCTGTGTGGAAGGAGATCTCACGGAACCTCCTGTGGGTTTGTGCTGAACTGGAACAATAATAATGCGCTGCCTTCAGAGCTGTGCGACTGCAGGGTGAGGAAAATGGGAGCTATTCCACTGCTTTTGTCCCAGGTCATCAAATGGACCTCAGGCCTTCTAAACTGGTGTGCATTTTCACTCCTATCTGGATCCATGGATAGCTACAAATTTCTTTTTATATGAAAGTTCCCCTCAAGCTGTCTGCCAGTCCCTCAACTGGCCACAATCTCTCTCTGATCCCTCTGCCACTCTTGCCTGAAGCCTCCTGCCCCTGACCACTTCCCACTCTGTGCTTTCAAACTCTTCAAATCACAGGAATTTCAAACACAAGGGAGGAAAAAACAAAACAAACAACAACACAACAACCCACAATAAACACTATTCAGGCTCAACAAATGCTAGTTAACATATTTCCATAATTTATCCTTTTGGAATGTTTCTGGAGAAACTGGAGAAATGTCTTTCTCTGCACACGGGGCAGGCATGGACTCTTGAGATATACTTAGCTACAGGGTGCTGCCGCTCTTCACTCAAGTAGAGGAGCAGGAGCGTACAGCCAGCTCGTGTGAGGCCCTAGTTTCCTTCCCAAAGAGGGAAGGGAACTAGCTCCCTTCATTTCCTACCTGTCAGATAAGTAAATTTTGCCTCAGCACAGACTCAAGGACACAGGAAATCCACAATCAACAAATAACTGCTAAACCACTGAGTAAATTTGCTATCATTTCACCCAAAGGCAGAAACTTTTCAAAACACCAACCTTCAAAGACCTAGTCAAGACTATACATGAACTGGTAATAATAACAACAGAAAAACAGGTTTATCTCTGCAATTCTTTATTAAAAAATACTGCTGCTATACACATAGAGACTGAAAACAGGGTTAAAGATGAGCAACAGGTACTGGGATCATGACATTAGAACTTAAACACACTGGTGCTTTTTAGAGACAATGTTGCTATCCAAATGACAGAACCAAGGTCAAAGCAGAACACAAGGGCACCCTCAAAGGTATCTGCAGTGAAGTAAATACACTAACAGGATTGGAGATGGGCACACAGCTGAAGTGAGCGACACGACATGATTTCAAGGGTTGTCCTTTCCGTGTTGTGTCTGTCATAACAGGAAGTTAAGGTGAGTTCACATCCTTCATTAGATACTCTCAGATATTAAACTCTTCCTATGCACTAAATAGTAACTTTCAGACAACCTCCTATATGGGTTTACACTGTGGAAAAGAGGGCTCCCAGAAAAAAAGAGCAAAGCAAAGCAAAACAAAACAAAACAAAAAAACAGAAAAAAAAAAAAAAAAAAGGAAAGAAACCCAGCAAAGCAGAACTCAAGAGTTCTTTTGAAAACCATTCCCAATGAAAATGAAATGAAAAATAAATATAAAACAAAGCTAAAAAATATGCATCACCTGACACCAACTGTTTTCTGGCTGACAATATTTACTTATGAAAACTTTCAGCTGACTACCTTTTATACCCAAACCAAGTCCTGAGGTTACTAGGGGCTGAAGCAAACTAGCATTTCTGATGCAGACACTCTGGGGTTTGTGATGTGAACCTGCCTTGCAGAGGGGAGTTTGCTGGTCTATGCAGAACAAGAGATTCAAGCCCTATTTTACCCCTGCCCTTCTTTAGCATTCACATAACATTGGTCCACAAATGAAAATTTTCAAAAAGTTCCCAGGCCCCCAAAACTAAAATAGATGATCCCCTTTCATTTTCAAAGAAAACAATATTGGAAAAAAATCTCCAGCCCGCTTATAAATTAAGCATTTCATATTTCTTCTAGAATACAAGTAGTTCTTTTTTGTACAAAAGAATTACAATATGATTTGTCAAAAAACATATAAAAAGACAGCTGCTCTTCCTCAAATACATGAGCTAATGATAAAGACTTTTGCATGTTACATTGAAAGTTCTTGTTCCCCTTTAAATAAAAGGAACATCATGGTGGCAAATGTTCATTATCCTTTGAATATTGAACATTATGTTCTTTTAAAATCCATCCAGATCAAATGCAATAATTGATTTTCTCGTTAACAACTGATGCTACCGCTTGCGGATGCAGACGTGCTCGTTAGACGTAGGAAGTGTGTCTCTAAGTCCTCAAAGCTTTCAGTGAAGAGAGGTGCTTTTTCTTGATGCAAATTTCAAGGCAGAGAAAAATCATTTTAAAGCTTATAAAAAGTGGACAGAGAAATGTTAAAAACTTCTCTGAAATATACAAATACGCATACTTGTTAAAAATGAAGACAGTAACATCAGTTGCAAGTGCTTGGAGTCTGTCCTGGCCCTCCGAACCCCCACATTTTCTTCCCAGTTATGGGGTGCACACCCAGTGCGCGCTGAACACTCGGCACCGGGAAGGAGATGAAGTCTTCATGGTGGCTGTTTAAGAGAAAATCCCAATGTATTTGGCAGTCTTCAGTATCCAAGTGACCACAAATCACAAATACTTGAGTTTGGCGACAACTGCATGTCCAAATAGTAAGAAAGTTCCACAGAGGAAAACTGCAACTTTTGAGATGGCCTTTTCAGATGACCAACCCTACAGGGTGAATTTTATCAAAAGTCCTGTTACTTTGGGTTAAGCAGTGAGTGCAAAGGCACAGCAGAAAAGTGTCCCTCCAGAGTCAGGCCGCAAAGCATCAGGCCACTGCTGTGCTCAGCTCACCTTCTCAACAGTGTCTGAGTCTGTATCCAGTGTAAAGTACCATTATAAAGCTGTAGTTCAAAGACAAAAAAAAAAAAAAAAAAAAGGCAAAGAAAAAAAAAAAAAAGCAAACTGGAAAGACCCTAAAGTAATATAACTCCTCAACTTTTAGGCCTTCAGCACAATTTCATTTTGCTATTAAAAATTAGGACAATATAAGTGTATCTGACTGGCAGGCAGATGCCTCTTTGAAGAAGCCTCTGGATGAACCTGGAGAAGAGCAGCGCCTGCTCCTTCAGTTACTGTTCCGATCGTTACCTGGAAAAGGATTTAAATCAACAAACAGGGGAATTCATATCTGACAACTCAATGATATTTCTCTGTGTGTTCTTAAACACAATACAAGCCTCAGTTTGACCTAACAGTGGGTGACATATGGAGCTTGCATACAATACTCTTAAGGACTATGCACTACATGGCATTTCTATGAACTACTGACCTGGCCCATCCCCCAAGAGCAAATTCTGCATCTCTCAGTGGCGAACAGCTGCCCCCTTTTTGTTTCCCAATGTCCTTGCAAATAGTTCCCTTAGTAAGTATACAATGTGGCAAGAGGTCAAAGATCAGGAAAAAAAGTCTTTAAAAAATTAAAATTAGTGCATACACAAGTGGAAAACCATAAGCAGGAGCATCATTCACCGAGAGGTGACTTTAGTCTGAATAAATTCTTCGGAGGCCTGTGGCAGCCAGAGTGTGCACAAAGTGAGACAGACATTCTTCCTCTCAAGTAACAGTGCACCTGACCCAAGTGCGA
This sequence comes from Montemys delectorum, assembly GCA_019843815.1. Taxonomy (NCBI): domain Eukaryota; kingdom Metazoa; phylum Chordata; class Mammalia; order Rodentia; family Muridae; genus Montemys; species Montemys delectorum. The sequence continues at coordinate 48,768 of JADRCD010225336.1, read as the reverse complement.
GAAGCTTCACTCCTTCCTGCTCACTGCCCTGGTGGCAGGAGATGGAGGACAGTCCAGCCGTAGTGCAAACTGGCTATAGGCTTGGTCCTTCATCACGCCCTGTCAATATTTTTAGCAAATACTACAACTGACCATTTGCAGCCGCAATCAGTTCTTGAAAGGTATTTTCGAAGCAGCGTTTTAGGTCACTGTATGTCACCACCAATACACTCTTCTCATCCCTGGAAATCAGGCTTATTTTTTCTGGCACACCAGCATCTAGCTGAAAGAGGTAAGGTATAAAAAAAAAAAAATGCAGTATATACCATGAGGAAGAGAGCTGGTTTAATCTATTCTAGGACAATAATTTTGACGATGATAAATGAAAGTATTTCTATCACATTCCCTTTCAGGTTTCCATAAACAATTCACACTTGGGCCAAAATCCATAAGAATTCAAAGAAATACTGCTGTTTGCTCTGCCTGCCCTAGTGTTTAGAATGCGTTTGATTACTATCTTCTGTCAACTTGACACTAATTATTTACTCAGTAGTTTCCACCTCGTATATCATAAATACCAGTACAGAACAGAATGAATTTATAGTGTATAATTTAGGAGATAAACTTCAGGGTACTATCAAATGTGAGTATGAATGTATTCACAGCTTGGTACACACAGCCAAACTGCTCTCCAAAGAACGTCAATTAGATGCCATCAATGAGTTATAACAATTGCCAGTAGCTCCAAATGAGTACCTTCCTGTCTTTGTATTTTGTTTGTTTGTTGAGACAGGGTTTCTCTGTGTAGCCCTAGCTGTCCCAGAACTCTCTGTAGACCAGGCTGGCCTCATAACTCAAAGATCCTCCTGCCTCCTGTCTCTTTAGTGCTGCCATTAAAGGTGTGCACCACCACATCTGGCTTCTTCCACTTTAATTTAAAAAATGTTTCTCATCAACATATCTCTGAAGCTTCCTCTATAGGTACCAGTTTATAATCTCTGTCTACCTACTCTATTACTGGGGTTTGGCAATATTTAGGATATGGTTGTTATTGTTGTTATTATTATTATTAAGTTTTTTCTTTCAGTATTCCACTAATTGATGCATTAAAAAGCTTTACATTTCACTGGAGGCTTAAAACTTTCAAAATATTTTACTAACAATTTGTCATCATTTCCATAAAAATGACCTTTTGCAGACTCTTAAACTTTAATCAATATGGTTAGTCTCCTTTTTATTATACTCTTTGAATTTTGGAAACTGGCATTTCAGATCAGAAATTAAGATTTCCTCTTTTATGATATGAAATACAATGTTCTCAAGACAACTGTCTGCATCTACTCTTTTTTTTTTTTTTAAGATTTATTTATTAATTATATGTAAGTACACCGTAGCTGTCTTCAGACACACCAGAAGAGGGCATCGGATCTCATTACAGATGGTTGTGAGCCACCATGTGGTTGCTGGGATTTGAACTCATGACCTTCAGAAGAGCAGTCACCACTGAGCCATCTCTCCAGCCCCCCCTCCTTTTTTTTTTTTTTTTTTTTTTTTTTTTGATTTTTATAGACAGGGTTTCTCTCTGTAGCCCTGGCTGTCCTGGAGCTCACTCTGTAGACCAGGCTGGACTCAAATTCAGAAATCTGCCTGCCTCTGGTCCCAAGAGCTAGGATTAATGGCGTACAACACCACTGCCTGGCTAGTATTTACATTTAAAAAAAAAAAAAAACGATTTTAATTACTAACTGATACTAACAATATTAGGCTATTAGATATGTTAGGAATGTTTCCTACTTACTGATCCCCTTACATAGTTTTCCCTGTAAGAGAAGTTAAGAGAGATGGGAAAGTAAGGCACAAGAGGTGGTTGAGCATCACACAGCATTGTGCTGTGGAGAACTCTCTGAAAAGCTTCACAGAAACTTAGAACTGCGGCCGGCAGCACTTAGCAGCACAGCTGAGCCTGGGAGCCAGCAGGTCTATCATGCACTGTTTACGTACTCTTCTACTACTTCAAGTGTAGGGACTGAGGCAGAAAATATTTCCACAGAGATCTGAGGGGGAGTAACATAAATACACTCTCTTTACACATTTTAAAAACAAAACAAAAAACTGTCAGTTTGCAAGCTATTTAAAAAATAAGTAAATAAATAAATAAACAAACAAGCAAAAATCAAGTGTGTGGAACAGACCTGGCCCCTGACCATCGCTACCTGTTTAATCATAACTTTACACAAAGACTCTGATTTACTCCAGAATACACCTACCCCCATGTATGTGCTAAGGTGCATGTGGTGGAGGTCAGAGGACAACCTTGGGTGTTAGCCCTTCCCTTTCCCCTTTGGTCTCTTTTACCATATGCACACAAATATCTACACATATGCAAACATACTGAATGCATGCAATCATACTACTCAATAAAACAAAATGACATGTCGACAAAACAAAGTATAAAAGAGGGACCCCAGTCATCTTAGGATGCTTTATCACAGTAAGAGGTTCACGTATGGAAACTACATCAGCAGTTCTCAACCTGTGGGTTACGACCTTTTTGGGCACAGATCAGATATCCCTTTGGCTCACTTATGAATCACATATTGGGGTTGGCGAGATGGCTCAGCAGGTAAGAGCATTGACTGCTCTTCCGAAGGTCCTGAGTTCAGATCCCAGCAACCATGTGGTGGCTCACAACCACCCGTAATGAGATCTGATGCCCTCTTCTGGTGCGTCTGAAGACAGCTACAGTGTATTACGTCAGAGCTCACGGCCATCTGTACAGCTACAGTGTACTCATATACATAAAAATAAATAAATAAATACATCTTAAAAAAAAAAAAAAAAAAAAGAGCCGGGCAGTGGTGGTGCATACCTTTAATCTCAGCACTTGGGAGGCAGAGGCAGGTGGATTTCTGAGTTCGAGGCCAGCCTGGTCTACAGAGTGAGTTCCAGGACAGCCAGGGCTACCCAGAGAAACTCTGTCTCGAAAAACCAAAAGAAAAATAAAAAAAGAATCATATAGTAAATGTTCTGCATATCAAATATTTACATTACAATTCATAACAGTAACAATATTAGAGTTATGAAGTAGCAATGAAAATAATTTTATATTGGGGTCCCCACAACATGAGGAACTGTATTAAAGGGTCACAGCATCAGGAAGACTGAGAACCACTATTGTAGATTCCGAGTGTTGGGATTAAAGTCATAAGCCACCATGCCCAGACAAAATAGTCTCACTTTAGAAAATGTCCAGCAAGTACACATCCTGTGTTCTTCAGTATACTAGTGCTTGATAACTCTTTAAGTTGTAATAGCTATCCTGTGATCTCGAAAATCAAATTACAAGGCAGTTGAGTTCTCAGTAGGTAAAGTGCTTGCCACCAAAGCCTGACACACCAGCAGAAAGGAGAGAATGAGCTCCAAAGTGTCCTCTGACCTTTGTGTGTGCACACGGGGCATGCATACATACTTACACACACACACAACGACATAACAAGAACCTACTAAAAACGATTTTCTTTCCTTACAAATTACCTTGTTAAGACAAGAAATGATGTGACTGAGGTCGATCCAGGGAGCACCTGCTTCTGTTACCTGATGAAAAAGATGATCCCTAAAGAGTTTCAATAGGTATCGGTCTCCAGTTTCTGACCAGGTTGGATCCTTCTGAAATCTGCGGAGTTGACATTTGACCTCAGTAACTTATTCTACATGTCACATGGCCATATTTTTCAGACTCAAGATTCATATAATCTTCCCCAGTCATTAAGAAATTAGAGGGGCTCTGAAAAGTGCTTAAAAAAAAAAAAAAAAACTCAACCAACACAAAAGTACATAAATCACACTTCTCAACATTCTATTCACCGGAACAGTTGCCCCTTACATGCTACTCAATCTTTATGATAAATACAAAGTAGAAAAAAATGTCTGTATATATGGCTGAGCCAGGGCTGTAAGGGTCTCTCCTCCTTCCGTGCTCCAGGTTACAGAGGCGTCAGCTAAATTTCCACTTTTCCAAGGAGCAAAAAGAGGGAAATGTTTAAAAAATAAAACAAAACAAGGTAGCTTTTAGTCCTCTACACTTCACCAGAAGGTGAAGCTGTGGGGAAACTGGAGAACCAGAGACTACTTGTAGTTTTAAGTAACTTGAGGGACCTATAGTCTGGTAGGACACATGTCACTCTGGTAACCAGAGAAAGCTCTGAGAAGAGGGTGGACAGAGCTGAAACATGAACCTACCCTAGAAAGAGGAAGCCGAGGCTGCTAATCCCAGAAAAAGTATGCTCTGCAGTTAGCAAGAACTAGATAGCACTGAGCAAACTAGGAAGGGCCAGTGGGTCTAGATGGGGTTTGGAGAGAAGAGAGAAGTCAGAGAACCAGCAGCAATGGACTGGGGGAAAGAAGGCACGAGCTCATCTATTCATTTCAAAGTATAAAACAACATTCTTAACCTGAACACAGAGTCCAAAAGAAGGTTTGATCAATTTAACCACACACAGACGTCTACAGAGGAAGAGCCTGAGCACAGTTAGAGATGACGAGCCCCCAAATAGGCAACTTACAACATGCAAGGACACAGACCAACAGCACAATAGACAAAATCCCAACTTTTAAGGAAAGCATTTTCAGCCAGACGCTCTCATGAACAATACCAAACGATCCTCACAACACTCCTAGCATCTGAAGACTCCAATGCTGCTTTATGGTGACCAGGTACCCCTGCAGCATTGTCTGTTCCAGTATACTACACTGGAGACATGTGATGCGCAGGGCACAAGCCCTGTCTAGACTGACTGTGGCTCATAGTATCCTTAGTCCACAACTGGGTAGCTAACCTGTGTGCCTGCAGTTCTTGTATACAGGAGCAATGCCTCTGTCACAGGGTGGCAGAGGGAGTAGGCCAGCAGGCTGGTGTATCATGCAGGAGTCTGCCTAATTCTAAACAGAGTTGAACAAAATTACTTCTAACATTAATACTGTGAGAAGTGATAATGTTTATGTATTTAAAAAGGGGATATATTTATACTTATAACTCTGAAAGTATATATAAAATTTTTATCAATAAATTAGTCAGGGTGAGGACAACTGGAAAGACTGAGCATGTCAGGTATGAAAAGAGTGATGATATTTTTTACTATACTACAAGGCTTTTTAAAATTTCATCTTAGAAAATGTAAATAAAATTTTACAAGGAAGGACAGTTTAGAATTATATATATAAAATCATGTATCAATAATGTATAAAGTTAGGAAGTATTTTAGATTTGCAAAGGACTCATGGATACATCTGTCATGAAGGGTGACAACAAGAGGGTGTGCTCCACTGACAAGGGATAAATGATAGAAAAAAAAAAGAATAGAGCACCTGCTCCCAAAAGAGAAGCAGCAAAGAGTCTGGAGTGAGAAAAGACATGCCAAACCTAAAATATTAATGTGGCAGCCATAGGCACAGCCAGTCTGGATGGGAACAGAAGGTGAGAAAAGGAACTGTTAGGGTACCCATTTCTCAAGGTATGCTGTAACTCTGTCAGAAAGTTTGCTGCTGAGTGCTGTAGAATTATCTGCTTAAGTTCATTATACGGAACAACGAGAGCATAACTGAACATGGCAGGAGGAGGAACTGGAAGCAGGTTTTCCTTTTGGCACACTGAGAATGGCGTGCACCTCTTCACAGCAGTGCCAACCTGAGAACAGGTATCCCAGACCTATGCATTAGGACAGAGTAAAGGAATGGGTGGGTCACCAGGTGGATCAAATACGGAGAAAAGTCACAGAACAGAAGAGCCACATTTTTGAAGTACAAGAGTGAATAAATGAACAGGCTGAAACACGTCTCTAAACTGGTTCAACACATATCCTCTTATTAGCATGATAATTAGAGATGATCCCGAGACTCTTCATTTTGAAAACAGCCAAGTGGGGCTGGAGAGATGACACAGTGGTTAAGAGGACCTGGGTTAGAGTCTCAGCACCCATACAGCAACTCAGTAATTGTCTGCACTGCAATTCCAGGGGATCTGATGTCATATTCTGCCTCCTCAGACACCAGACATACAAGGAGTGCACAATACACATACAAGCAAAATACCCATATACATTAAATAAAAATATATCGTAAGAGAAAATGCCACAAAATACCTCTATGAGAAGTGTGACAATCCTGATATGTAACTTACACATTTTAGTCACACTGCAACTCTGTCCAGCCTGTCTCAACAATTAACAAAGAATAGACATCAACTCTACATATGGTAACTCTAACTTAAAAGGTAGAACTGGGACAGCAGAAAATGATGTCACTTCATTACCAATAATGACATCTAAAAAGGGCATTTTCATAGAAAAGAACAGACATGCTACAACCAAGAGATTTCTAGTATCTCTCAACTGACCAAGATAAACTGATGAGACCAAGCTTCCTACAGGAGATAGAGCATTGGCTTAGCTCCTTCCCTTATCTGCACATCACAACCAATTTCCAATATGGCATAAGAACAGCCACACTCAGGCTGTGGTTTGAAACACCTCTTAATAACTACCAGTTTTATAGTCACTTCATATGAGAACTTCCCTTTTCCAAATAAGAACATGAAGAAGGTAGTCCACTCATTCCTTATACAAATTGGCACCCTTGGTTTTAAAACATGCTGTAAATACTGTAAACCCTTACTCCGGCCTCTCGTTGATTGTTCCCAATTTTGCTAGAAGCCTAAACAGTCTTCCATTTTGAACCTCCTATAAAACATTTTAAAAAGAGAATGTTAGTGTCCCAGATAGCTGAGTATGAACCAAGTCTTTTAAAATGGTACTCTGTATCATTCTAATGCAGCAAGTACTAACACCCACACTGCTGGGACTGCTCTTAAACATATGCCCACTTTTGTGCATAGTTGTACTCAAGGAGATTATGTAACTATCAATTCTAGGAATTATTTAAAATACTAACATGAAACAAAACCAGTATTTTAGACAAAATTATGAATAGGATACTAGAGACTAAACTAATGCCTAGTGGGAACAAGAGCATCGCAGTCCCAGGTAGCCAGCTCAGTAAATGCTATACTTTATACCAATTTACACAGTAACTAGACTCTACCTTAGCAAGGTCTTCCTCGATAACATCATTTCTCATTTGAGCAGCATCCAATTGAGTGTAAAACCGAGCACCAATCATAGGCATGATGTCATTCACACTCCGCATCCTGTTTTGGTCAGTCAACAAGTACCTACCAAGACAGAGAAGATTCCCATGAATGGTCAGCATGGGTTAATAACAACACAGCCACAAGCACACAGATGCTGTCACTATAATCTGGCACTCACAATTTGAAAACATACTTTTCATGCAAATTAATTCCATTCTGAAACTTGAGTACTCCTTCTCTTCCCAGAGCATGTAACAGTCCAACATCTCTCCTCTACGTGCTCACAGTTAGACATGGAAAGGAAAGCAGGAGAATGCTACGCTTAACCATTTTCCACCCTGGAGCCCCTTGTGTCAACAGTGCTACAGGGAATGTCTGTCAAGAATTCTGAGGGTTAAAACACTGGAAGGCTGAGGGATGGGGAATTTTCCCTCCTGTTCTTCAAAGATAAACTGTGGCTGTTTTCAAGACAGTGTCTTGCTATGCTGCCCAAACTAGCTTTAAACTCTTGGGTTCTACAGGCAGATGCCACCACACCTAACCAAAAGTAATTTTTCAGTCTAAAAATGAATCGTAAATGAATCTTAAAAAACTGAATTAGCCCAAAAGAACTATCCTCTGCTCCATGGCTTCATGTATCACTTGTTATTTCTGGGAAATCTCTACAGACTTAGATAGCACAAGGGACCAGTTTGCCTCTTTTTCTATCATTGAGGCAGAAAGCATTGCTGTTTCCAGAGATGCCTGCAAAATATAATGACTGTTAATACCTGGCCTCTACTTATTCAAAAGGTAAGTCTTTCTCTCATATCCTTCTAACTATGCTTTCATTCAGGAAACTGTCTTCATAGACCTAATCTCTAACTGCAAATAACTTACTTGCTTTTATGTCTCTTTTTTCTCAATTTAATTGTGTGTATGTGTGGTGGTAAGGAATGACAAGTGCAGATGCACTTGGAGGCCCCAGGATGAATTTGATGTCCCAGAGCTATAGTTACAGGCAGTTTTGAGCTGCTGGATGTAGGTACTGGGAACTTAAGTGCTCTGCAAGGGCACTCTCTTAACTGGTGAGCCATCTCTCCAGTCTTTTAAACGTCTTTTGTAAGCATCTAAAAGATGAATAAAAACTTTCAAAAGATGGATAAAAACTTTGCTAATCTTATTAATGACTCCGCAGATTTTGGCATATAGTAAGCATTCTTTTTTTTCTAAAGATTTATTTACTTTTACATGCATTGGCGTTCTGTCTGCATGTCTGCTAGACCTGGAGTTAGACAGTTATGAACTGCCATGTGGGTGCTGGGAATTGAACTAACTTGGGTCTCTAGAAGAGCAGCTAGTGCTCATAACTGCTGAGCCATCTCTCTAACCCCCATGTAAGCATCCTTTTGATGAGTAAATGAATGATTATAACCACACAGATTATCTTAGTTATCCATTGTAACCACTAATGTTTACAACATTTACCTAATCATACTGAAAGCTATTATCAGCTATGTGCCACCTTGACAAGTTACTCTACTTTATTGTGCTTCAGCTTTGTTGTATCTAAAATGGGGCTACTAATGATACCCCATTTGCAGATATATTTGAGAATGGAGTGCAATTCATGTCAAATTGTCTTATGTAGATCTAGTGATATTTATTGTAACTAATGAGAGATGACTTTTTACTTATTTACCTTTTTATTGTCACTAACAAAGGATTTTTTTTACTTATTTGCTTTTTTCTAAGGAAATTTTCAAGTATTTAAAAACAATAGTATATGAAGCCTCATTTATATTATTATCCACTTTTAATAATTATTAATATAAAGTAAATTTAAGAAATATCCTCAACTTCTACTAATTAAAAAAGGAATATCTAGAGACTATATAGTCTGTAATTGTCTGAGCAACCTCCATATTGAAAACTAAGGGTAGAATCATACACAAAACTTTTTTTCCCAAGAGTGCTATCATCTTTAACTGATTATTTCTAGGTCCCAGGCAAGCACTGGCTTCCAGTGTCTCACAAGCAAGACGGTGAAGCCAATGTAACAAAGAACAGGTGGGCAGCCCCATCCTCCATCCCCCAGTTCCATACCCCAGGGCTGGTCCAAAAAGAAACTGGATCATCCAGGGCTACACAGAAAGAGCAGAAAGGATCACTGGAAGCTAAAAGAGACTATTGATTAGGATCAATAAATTCTAATGGCTTCTAGAACATAATAGGGAAAATTTGAAGAGTTTTCTTAGCATCTTTCCCCCTAGATTAAATTTACAGGTGTAGTAAAAGTTGTGTGCCCTCCCACTTGTGTCAGAGACAGTAAGGAATCCTTCGGTGGTAATGGTAGTCCACAGTGAAAGTCAAATTCATTCCAAACTTATATTCAAAGACTTCTTGGAATCTTCCATTGAATAGCACCCATGGATCAGAGATTTATATACATAACTGGACTTCAAAGGAGGCTGCATTATAGCATCTCTCACAATCTAGAGCAACACTGGCCAAGGAAGCTCAAAAGATGATAGAAAGGTTATGTCTGTGTTGTCCACGCCTTATCTGGGGGCTATATACACGGATGTGGAGGTCTTCAGTATGACTAGTGTAACGCAAGAGCTAGCAGCGAGTGGGTATCAGTACAACTCTAGAAGGCAATCTCCGACCAAGTGATAACAAACTGGCTTACAAATCCATCATAAGAAGTACATATCAATAAAGATTAGGATATCAATAACTGCTTGTGTCCACTAACTTTAAACAGTGGGACAGCTCCTATGGAAATTTCTATCTTAATCACAGAGGACCACTCTGCTTCATGAACTAATAAAACTTACAAGATGAGGTTCTTCAGGTCAGAGGAGTAGTTGATTGTCACCAATTCCATGGCTTTCTGTAAATTTTCTCGCTGAATTCCTGCCAAAGAGTTGCAAGCCAAAGCCAACACAACTTTTCCTAATGATATCAGATCTGCTTGCTGACATGAGAAAATAAACATAACTTTTAATTTCTACTTTACAGGTGTACTTCCAAACACATTGAACTTATCACCTAACAGGAACAGCACATTATAACAGAGAGAGGAGAGAGAGAGAGAGGGAGGGAGGGAAGGAGGGAGGGAGGGGGGAAGAGAGAGAGAAAAGAGAAGAGGAGAGGAAAGAAGAGGAGGAGAAAGAGAGGAGAGAGAGAGGAGAGAGAGAAAGAAGAGAGAACATGAGCATGGTTACTTGTCAGAATCACTATGACTTTACTGAAGAGCATATATGAGCCTCTCTTTCAGTCTCATTTAATGGACAGGTCATTTTAGGGCATCCAAGTCATCCTAATGAAAGCATTTCTAGAACCATACTTTTAGGAAACATTACTGTAAACAATTTACATTCCAATTATGGAACTGTTGTTTTTAAAAGCTTTTATGTTATCACTAGGAGGGGGAAGGTGTGGGAGGGGTTGAAACAGGTACCAAGACAACTCTGATGTCAGCTTTCTCCTCCCACCTTACAGGGATCCATCTCAAGAAGTCTCCAGGCTAACATGATAGATGTCTTTATGTGCTGAGCTATCTCACTTGTCCCAAAGTTTGTATTTTTGTTCTGAAATTTTAAATACAAATAATACTCTTCCCTGTTTCACAGAACTGAGGGCTACTACTACATACTTGCTTTGTCAAGATCACTGTGACTAAACACATTATTTCCTGAGTTCAAGATAGTCATGTGAATGGAGACAAGACAGCCCACTACAAGCAAGCATTCAGAGCACAATTATCATAGAACATCAAAATGGCAGACATCAATGACACCCTGTGTCTTTGTTTTCCAACAGTGAGCTATTTTTGCTCACTGGTAATAATAGGTCTTTGAATTCTTTTTCCCTTCATTTTTTGTTTTAAAATGATTCATTAGCATGAGGCTTTCCTTCTCAAACAGTGTTCAAAACCTTTCTAATGCTCTGGCCCTTTAATACAGCTCCTCATGTTGTGGTAATGCCTACCTATAAAATTATTTTCATTGCTATTTCATAACTGTGATTTTTGCTACTGTTATGAATTATAAGAATCTAATATGTGAACCCCTGCGAAAGAGTCATTTGACCTTTAAAGGGGTCAAAACCCCCAAACTGAGAACCACTTTTCTAAAAGGATTTGAGCACTAATTACAACTCCAGCAAACAAAACAGTCCCTAGCAATGGTCCTCTGCAAAGACAATCATCAAGTGCCTAAAAGAATATGGTTGCTTTAAGCATAGAATACATTTGAAGTAACTTTTATTGAGGATTTCTATAAATGCTTAGGATCTGAGATATCAAGTCAGTTACTACATGCATGTTCATCTACTGAGCATTTTTGTTTTTTATAGTTTTCAAATCTAGCCATACATTAAAGACATCCAAAGAGCTAAATTACAAACCAAACAAAAATGATGTCTAAGTAGCCTCCTCTTCACATGAGTTTTAGTATTACCCGTAAGTGATAAAGTCTAGGGGTTGGTGCCTCTCAAAGTCCCTACTGATAATGTTCCTAGTGGCTGAGAGCACAGGGCCTTGAAAGAATATGAAATGGGTATGTAGGGAGCCAAGGATTCTAAGGCAATCACCAGTGAAATGCAGCAAAAGATGGCTATCCCTAACATTTTACCTAAACAGAGTTTAAGCTAGACTCCATTACTAAAACGCTTAACTGTTCAAACTCAACATTTTATTCAAAACTACTAATGTGGGCCTGACATTTTACATATGAGTTTCTATGATCAGGAAAAAACTGAGTAAATTTATAAAATATGTTGAATTTGTTGGAAGAAGCCAAGGATTAATACCAGATTTAGGAGCCCTAACAGCAGCCTGGTGGGGGAGGGTACAAGTTGGTGGGAGGTGTCACGGCTATCCCTGTCTGGCTATTGAATGTCAGGAGTCCTTCAGTCAACTTAAGAACAAATAAAATCTCCCAAGTTGTACTGATGAAAGTACAAAACTTTTGGCTTTGAGAAATACATAGTATTCCCCATTTCGGCACGGTTTCAATACAATTAGTTGCGGTTATTTATCAAGTGTGAGAGCAGCTTGTACCATGAGACAGCCTCCCAAGTCTCAGTCTGGCGCCACCCTGGCTTGATGCATTCTTCCTAAAATCGTTCATATCCTATACGAGAACCAAGGGCACATAAGAGGGCTCTGTGGGTTTAAAGAAATAAAGTATCCGAGTGTTCCAACCTCTCTAACCTGACTCAGGACGTAAACATCCACTTTCAGAAATAAGATATACACATAATATAAACCAGTTTAGATTACAATTTACTTTTTAATAAAAGATTTATAGTCTTCATTAGTTAAGAAAGTTTAGCATTAATAACTCTAGGAACTCTTTTTTTCCAGCTAAATAATTTTCCATTTATTTTGCTTCTTACCTCCATCTGGTTTTTCCCCCCATTTGTTGAATTCAGGAGGTTCCCCCCAACTCATTTTCAGTGTCTTCCTGATTCTTGGTTTCTTGTTTCTTTCTCTGATTCTATCTATGGCTCTACTTATGTCCATTTTACTGAAAGTCAGTCTCTAGTCACGTGTCTGAAACAGACTATGAGAAATAGACTACAAGAAACAATGCACTCCTTTCTCCTGAGCCTTCTTTTCTGTTAATAAAACAAAACAAAAAACAAATCTCCCCTTTGGGATTGTCTGTAAATCTCTCCTAGGCCTTGCTATGATAATCTATATAAAAATCTTCTACATACATACAACAAAAAGAGAAAAGAAACCTGAGATATGCATTTTACTGAAAAGTAAAGAGAGTGACAATTGGTCAAAAGCTTTTATAAATAAAGGCACTTTCTGACTTATAAAATGGTTGCCCCAGGCTTAAAAAAGTTGGTTGGTTGTAATTCAAGGTGATCTCTCCCTTTTAAAAGAGCCTCATTTTACAAGCTATTACACAATAAATAAAGTAAGTGAAATAGTATCCACTTGCAAAAACCAAAACAGTGACTCAGAAAATTCATACTAGTCTTATTTTGTAGTAATTAGCCATAATTTTAGTGCTGGAGGTTGAACCCAAGGTTTTGTGCATAGCTTCTTAGTTACATACTAACTTTAAAAAGACAATTCTATCCAAAATAGAACAGTGATAATTCTAAGGTATGAGTTCCATTTTTTAGCCTGGACAAAAGGTTTCTAGATTCCTGGTATTACTGGCTTTAAATACTATCCAAAAATGTAGTTTAACTTTCTTAAGACATAGTCAGGTCACGAGTACTTAGTAATTTTTCAGTCACATTTCAGTTGCCTTATAAAGTAGCCCATTCTACCTTCAAACTCACTGGCCTGCCTTTAGCCTACTCCCTAGTGTACACCTAACTCATTAGTCACTTTTGGATGAAGATAAAAATTAGGCCAATTAGTTACTAAGTATAAAGCAGCATCAGAAGACACTAAGAAATAACAGTCCATGAAGAGGGAAGGAATAGATCACATTTAGATGAAAGAGAGCTGCTGCTGGAGGTGTGCTCTGTGCTTGCTTGTATCAGGATTCTTTCCCACAGTGCCTAGTAGATACCAATATCAACCAAGGCAGCTGCTAAGGTAGGCACATCCAAGGGTAATTAAGATAGGAATGATATGTTAACAAATGTGTGCAAGAGTGCCTCTATCATGGCTTGCAGTTCAATAGCCACACACAGAACATGGCCTGGGACTCAGTCCTCATTCTGTCATTTCCTTCCTTTTTGTTCTGAAACTTGTCTTACCCTAAAGAAAACTAAAACTTCTTTTGAAACAAACCAAAGTTGAACAGTGGAGGACAACAGAACAGTGTCTCCTCATGTGATGAAACCATTCTGCCTTGCATCAAACCTCAGATTAACAAGCAGCTAAACAAAAACAAACAAACTTTGCATGACTTCTTATACAAAAAACCCTAAAATCAGCTTTAGAGATAGCTATATATCCCAATGTGAAGCACTGCAAGGCAAACCAGCTAACCCAGATACTTACAGACAGTAATCCAAATGGAAGCACCTACTCCTAATCCTTTCACACAGGGACAGTCTCTTAGTTGTTTTCTGCAGTACTGGAGCATGGAGAGCAATGCAGAGGCTGGAATATGCTAAGAACTGCTCTACCACTAGACTACATACCCAGGGATGGGTTCTTAGGTTCTTGTATTTCTATGTTGATAAGAAAATAAGTAAGAAAATAGCTAAGAACACTATGGAGCCTGAATCAGAAATAATAGAGTAAATTTAGAGAATAATAAAATTCTGGTAATATACAAGAAACGACAGCCTTTATGGCAACAAAGGAAAAACACAGAACAGGGTGCTCTAATGTCAATCCTTGGAAAATAATGTAGTAGGACAAGCATTCTAGTAAAGCTGGTAGGAATCACACAGAGTGGGGAGACTTAAAACCCCAAATACTTTAAAACCAAGTTTAGCTTAAGAGGAAAAAAAAAAAAAACAAAATAAGCAACCATACTAATTCTTACTCACCTGGTACTGAGCCATTAATGCCAAAGGATTATTATTTTGACTATTATCAAATGTTAAAACATCAAAAACTCCTACACAATTTACTCGTAACCTGTAAGGATCAAAAAAAAAATTTTTTTTAAAGAACATAATTACAATGGGATCTAAAATGTTAATGACTAATTTCAGAGATCATGAAATTCAGCCTGAGAGACATTAAGTGGTATGACTCCAGGCATAAAGTTAGTAACTGATAATAATTGGGATGGTAACACACTTGCTAAATCAAGATGCAGCTGACACTATGTCTTAATTGTGTTCCTAGTGTCTTACTTGTTTTAACTCAAACCTCTTAATGAATTTATCAGACACTCACAGCACTGTCTAAAGGCACTGCTGAAACTTAGAAAAACCAAAAACTTCCTCAAGTATCAACAGGCCAGTAACAGCCAAGAAAATGAACCGGGGACTTTTGGGCTTTACTGCTGTTGATTTTTACTGTGTGTACGTGTATGCATAGGGTCTCTCTTTATGCTGTAGCCTAAAAGCTGTTAGCCTCCCAAGAAATGAGACTATAGGTATTAAATTAACCCCTAGGTCAAGCCACTATCCTTAGTTCCATAAGCTGTACTGCCCAAAACAAGTTGCAAAATATTATGGCAACTAAAATGTTAGCCGAAGGTAAGATCTCTGTTACCTTATTGTATTATCCTCAACACTTAGAACCTACTCAATAATCATTTAACAACTTGTTAACAATACAGACTCTGCAGACATCCTATATCACCAGCTGTGTAGGCAGAGCCCACCAATCAATCTGAGACTCTGACTTATATGGTGCAATTTAAGAATGATGGTTCTGGACAACAAAGTGGCACTGATACTTTGTCTTTATTCCCAAATACCTTTGTGACTCTTGCTAACCTAAGGATCTGTTAACTCCAGGAAACCCAATAACTTCTTCTGGCTTCTGTTAGCACCAAGCATATGTTATGCACATAGATGTATGCAGGCAGAACACTTAACACATACACAAAATAAATAGATCAATAAGGAAAAATGACAGAAACCCAGATTCAGAACATTCAAAATGCTAGTACCTTGTTTTGCTGGTTATCAGAATCTTCGTTGGATCCATTACTCTACATGCTAAACCTGCTGTATGAATGGTACGCAGAGCAGAACTCAGCTGGACAATATATGCCCAGATGAGAGACTCTGGTAACAATCCAGCATGCTGCCTGGGCAGTGGTCCATCATGCTGGCCTAGAAGGCAAATGGATATCCATTCATAGCAGTAAGGACCTAATAAACAAGCCCAGTTGTCTCTAGAATTGAGATTACAGGTTTTATACTATTAGAATAGTTGAGATCTCACTAAAGGACTCTTTCCTTTGACCAAATAAATGTTGATCAAGAACAAATTACTTAAAAAGTAGTATCCTGCTGGGCGGTGGTGGCCAGCACTTGGGAGGCAAAGGCAGGTGGATTTCTGAGTTTGAGGCCAGCCTGGTCTACAGAGTGAGTTCCAGGACAGCCAGGACTACACAGAGAAACCCTGTCTCGAAAAACCAAAAAAAAAAAAAAAAAAAAAAATAGTAGTATCCTTAGCAATGATGAAACAAGCAAGCCACTATCAAAGTAACTGTCTTTACCCTAAAAACTTTTATAACTGTTTCTGTTTGTCAATTTTGTGGCACTGGGAATTTAACCTAGATACTCATACATACTAGACAACTGCTCTGCTACTTGGGGGTTCCATGCCCAGCTTTTAAATTGATTTTTCATCATACTTTGTGAGTCAATGTCAGTATTTAACTAAATAACAGAGACATAAAAACTTAATCCTTATTTTCTTAATTATTTTAGTGAACATGATCTTGTGCCTATATGGCTATAAGCCAACTTTCTGTGAATGAGGTAAGAATGTGAAAATCATATGATTAATTATGAATAAATGTAATAAATAGAAAGTACAAGCCAGGGCCATGGTGCCTGCCTATAACCCTGGCACTCAGGAAGCAGTTCAGGAGGGCTGCTGCCAAGTCTCAGGCTGGGCTGGTCTACAGAAGACGCAAGGCTCAGGATCAGGCAGGGCTACAAAACACGACCTTATTTAAAAAATCATAGATTAAAAAAAAATAGTGAATGTGTAACTATGGCTTGGGACAACATTTCTAACAAGTAAATATACAATGGACCATTTCTTCTCAATTTGGACAGAATGAAGACATTATATTCTATAAAGAAGTCTTAGACGTCTCCAAACAGCTTTTAGCAGGAGCTGCTAAGTCAGAGAGGACCAAAGAGAGTCCTGAATCTGTGTAACAGTTCAGCATGCATGAAGGCTCCAAGTCAGCCAACACAACCACAACCAAAAGATGATTAAATAAAACTACATACATGGTATGTGATGTGTTAGAATGGTGGGTCGCGTCAGGACATACCATCCATGTGTAAGAGGTATAATTGAGAGGGAGAGAGGGGAGGGAGAATGCGAGGGAGGAGTGTTCCGTGTGTGCGTGTGCGTGTGCATGTGTGTGTGTTCTGAGTAGTGACCATGGGTAAAGGTGGGAGGTAAGCCCAATGGATTCTGGGAATATGGTGGCTATTGCCCTGGCAACAGGTTTTTGAGGCCCGCCCATGTGACATCACAGGCTTTGGAGGCCCTGATGCTAACAATATGATCAGAAGGAAAAGGAGTACTAGTTATCCTGTTTTGTTGTTTTTGTTTATTTTGAAACAGGATTCTACTATGTAGCCATGGCTGTCCTGGAACTACTCACTGTGTAGACTGGGCTGGCCTAGAACTCAGATATCTGTCTGAATCTGCCTTCTAGGTGCTTAAATTAAAGGCGTGTGGTGGCATTACATCCAGCTATTCTTTTTTGTTTTCTGAGATGAGAGTTGTACTCTGTAACTCTCTGATTTGTAGCATCCCTCCTGGACGCTGCTATTCTGAGAGTGAGGATTTACAGCAAGCACACAGGCCTTCCTTTCCATCAGATCCATTCTAACTGTGCCAGTCACCTAACTTCATTTTAAACTCTATGATTCCTATATAAATACAGTTTCACTATCTCACATCATCCCCATCTTCTAAATAATGCACTTATGACAAATGTGCCTTTTACACAAGTTGTTGCTAAAACAATAATATTCAATAAGAGAAAATAGTAAGGCATTCATGTATGTGTGTGGTATATAATGGGAAGTTATAAGAGTGTAAAGCATGGAAGAACTGATTCTAAGAAAATGTAAAAATTGAGATACATGTTTTCAGTTCTAGAACAAAATACAGATTTTTAAAATGGGTAAAATACTCTAAGTAGTTCTCAACAGGGAACATGGCAATGTATGCAGATATTTCTAGCATCAGAGCTGAGATATAGGGGAATCTAGTAGACAAGTACCACTGTTCAACAACTCCCAACACAGGATAGCCACCACAGAACAAATGATGCAGCCCAAGCGTCAACAGAGCTAAGGTTAAGATAGTTATAAATCAAAGCCACAGCCATTTCACAGGTGTTGTTACTAAATAAGTATGAGTCACAACCACACATCTTTGGGGAAAACTGCACCACATCCTCCAAAAAACTGTGCCCATGTGTACAGATGACAGGACAAACAGAGAAATGGCCACACTGCCCAACAGGCTTCCAATGCCAATTGAACAACTATGTTGTAACCACAACTGCTCTCAACTGTCAGAATGCAGAAGCAAGGTTATGAGCAAACCTAAGTATTATGTTTTGTGTTCAAGAGTATCTTAAGATTAAAAACTACAGCTAATCATGTAAAGCTTCGTTCTTAGTTACATAACAAAAAGACTGCCTACAAAAATATAAATTTTGACATCTCAAGATGGATTTTCTATGGTGTCATTTTCCTTTTAAATAAGCACGTTTTAGACTGCAATTATAAATTTTTAGGCTCCTTGAAATATTTAAATTATAAAATGACTATTTAAGCAAATATTAGGAAAGAAGGAGAAGAAAGAATTTATATTCCATTTTAAAGTAAAGTCGTTTTTAAAAAGCTATTTAACAAACAAAGGCATTTTTTTAGGGAAGTGATTTCATAAATGATCATACAGTCACACTGGATGGTAAGACTATCAAATTATGTTCACGGAATTTTTTTTTTTTTTTTTTTTTTTTAAAGACAGGGCTTTTCTGTGTAGCCCTGGCTGTTCGGGAACTCACTCTGTAGACCAGGCTGGCCTCGAACTCAGAAATCCACCTGCCTCTGCCTCCCAAGTGCTGGGATTAAAGGTGTGTGCCACCACTGTCCAGCTTCACAGGAATTTTTATATTCTATGGGATATATCCAAATTTTTTTTTCCTGTGTGAAATATCCAAAGTAAACCAAAAATACTGGTATAAAATATGAGTCAATACACACATTTTTCCTAACTTGCTGCAAACCAACTCCAATTCTTTGAGGTACTTTATAAAAATGCAGTAAGGTCCCTAAAATGGCAAGAAAAAGTTTGTGTATGTTTTAATAAAAAACTATGCCCCAGGTCAAAAGCATGCATCAAAACAGTTTGTTTGCATCTCTTTCTTACCCCACTTTCTCTTTGTGAAGTAGGAATCAGAATTTGGGTCATTAAAGTGTCTGCTCATCATAGTTTCTCCTCCAGCATGGAAATCATATGCGAACACCAGAGCTTACAAGGAAACAGAAACATACATCACAGAAGTCCAGCTCCACACAGTGAAGCCCATGAACAGGACCCACAGGACTGGTTACTTACAAGGCTCGGCAAATGCTTTAGTGGTAAACACTTCACGCAGCGTTACGATATTTGAGTGCTGAATTTTTTTCCACATATCAACCAACACCATGCACTTTGTGTTAACAAGACGAAAACCTAAAGAAGAAAATTCTCTACTACAATCAACTGTAAATGACAGCTCAAGAGAAATTTGAATTTTTAAAAATGGTCTATGTTGGCTGTAAAGTATTAATTTCCAAATGAGGATAAACAAAGAAGAAAAATATAAACGAAACCTTGTCCTCCAAACATGCATGATAATATTACAGCACTGTTTATATGAAAGCATGAATAATCTTAGCAGAAGTAATATCCTTCTGAGGAAATCCACCTTCCTTACCATGTATCCTCCGAAGGCAATATGGCAGATCATCTTTGCTATTTACAGCTTTGTAGCAAGATGTGATATATCCAAAATTACTTGATTTCTGTATCCGGTTGGGGGGTGGCAGTGGTTCTAGAGGGAACAGGCTATGGTAGCTGTCAACTTCTGTGGGGACTGCTAGAGTAAGTCGCAGAAAGATAATTGTCAATGACAGGTATTCATAAACCTCTCACAGTAATAAAGAAGAAACTAAGTGTATCACAATCCACTGACAAATCCTAACAGCTTTGTGTCAGGGGCAGTGCTGTTTGACAGACTTGTAATAAACACAACTATAGGGGCTGACAGGATGGCTCAGTGAGTAAGAGCACTGACTGCTCTCCCGAAGGTCATGAGGTCAAGTCCCAGCAACCACATGGTGGCTCACAACCAGCCGTAATGAGATCTGACACACTCTTCAGGTGCATCTGAAATCAGCTACAGTGTACTTATATATAATAATAAATAAATCTTTGGGCTGGAGCAGTGAGGGACTGAGCGAGCGGAGTTGGCCAACCAGAGCGAGGTCCTAAAAATTAAATTCCCAGCAACCACATGAAAGCTCACAACCATCTGTACAGCTGTACACACAGCTATAGTGTACTCACATAAATAAATAAATAAATAAATAAATAAATAAATAAATAAATAAATAAAAGACAGGTTATGGAGCAGCCAACCACAACTGAAGCTCACGTTCTCCAAGTTATTTCCGTCTCTTGGCAGCACAATATGGGGATTTTTGTTCTCAGAAATAATTACTAAAAATGAGTGATATATTAAACATTTTATTCTAATATTAATAAAAATCTAAGAAAAAATTTGAATTATCTTTAGAGCATACATTTAAAATAAGTTTTATTAAATTGGGAAGTATGTTCATGCATGTACATGCATGGATATTTATGTGTGAACCTATGTGACATGATATCAAAACTCTTACAAATCACCTCTAGCTCAACTAAGTACAACTAAAGAAACCATGCTTCCCCCAAATAATTAAGAGGCTCAGCTAAAGTAGTGCGGACGGTGAAAATTAAGTCAGGTGAGGGCACAAGAGGCAATCCAGCTATGATATTTGCAACAACCTCTTTTATGACTACCATGGTTTTTAACAACAAACAAATATATAAGGTAAAAGATAAATTCTGCTTAATACTCAAGGATCTACATAGCAAATACTACCTGGCTTCAGAAGCTGTATATCTTGAATTTGCATGCAATGGCTGAACATGATTTGTTTGAAAGAAGTCACAGTACTATACGGTTATGAATATAAGATTTTTAGAACTGTCCTTCCTTCAATCTGTCGCACTTGTGACACGCCGCTGTTCAACTTAACGAATTTTAAGCCCCTGAAGCTTCCTCATGATTCCCTCTCTGAGCTGTGGTCCCGCTCTGGGCCCTATTTACTATACTTGCTGGCTTGTTTTATGACTGCTTTCTTATATCAAGATGTATTCCTTTTATGTCTGGTTGAGTAGGTTTTTTATGATAAAGGGATGTTGAATCGTAAAAACAGTATTATTAACTATTATTCTATTCTTTGTATTCAGCTCAGTCTATTAAATCCACATACTTACTGATGACTAAAGGGGTGCTTAGTATTAAAATAATTAATGTAAAAAATAATATTGTAGAGATAAAAGCCCAAAAGAAAATCAAAGGGATTCTATATATTCTACAGCCCAATTCCACCAGATTATATTGAAAATGATAGAGATAAGAAGCAGAAAGGGAAGAAGGAAAAAAAGATGTTAGGTTGAGTTTTAGCTTCTCTTCCTCCAAAACTGTATCAAAGATCAGCTAGATTAGGAGATCTTGAGGATATAGAACTCACTGCAGTAAACCTATGCCACATCTCTCTACCTTAGCGTAACTGACCTGGGGAAGAGGGTGTTCAGAGCACTCCCAGCCTCCCTCCACTGTATGCTGTGCAACACTGCTCACAGAGATGATGACCGAGAAGGCTTTGGACATTGCTAAAGTTTCTGAGATGCGAAACATGCTTGGCTACACGTATTTAGTCCATACGAGGAAATGGAAAGGAAAGGACAGCAAGAACAGACTAATAGATGAGCCAACAAGAGACTTTAAGACTAGTAAGATAGTGAATATGGCTAGGCACTAATCGCATCCCAACATTCAGGAAACAGAAGCAGAGGCAGGCAGATTTCTGAGTCCGGGTCAGCCAGGGCAACACAGTGAAACTGTCAAAAGACTAACATAAAAAACACATATAGTGAACCTGAGAAACAAAACACTCAGTTACAAAAATGAAAGACTCTTTGATTAGGACATGTTTGAATATATCTGTACAAGACTAAATTAATAATAATCTTCAGTTTATATTACTCAAGTCACTGGTTCATACCTATGCAATGCAACAGAATGTTAATTTTAGTTATATAACTTCATAAAAAGGTGCATGTTGGATATAATCCCTTCATGTCACTTTTTAATTGTGATACTAAGATTCTTCTGTGTTGCTATCAGTATACTTTCTTCCATAATTCATTAATATTAATTCATAATTCATTCCTATCAATTCATCCACTATTCACAGATGAGCAATCAGACTGCTTCAGATGTACATTTATGTACTGCTGCGTGTACATTTACAACTATCTTGTATATATTCTAGCTGAAATACCAAAGTTTACCTTGACACTCTAGGTAAATGGTATATAGTTTTGAGTTTTCCAAAGCAGCTGCATGCTCAGCAATTTAAACAATCATCAATATTGAGAATATACAGATCTATATCCTACCACTATAAGGTAGCAAGGTGTTAAATCATTTCCTACTTGTAATTCCTCTTGAAACATCTATTGGCTTTAGATTACCCATAAAAATGCTCACATTTATCTTCAGCCATTTTCCCAGTGAGCTGTTTCATCAGGTCTTTTTCTCTTATTTGTCAATTATATAGATTACAAATATCTTCTTCCAAGTTTTAGTCCCCCCACTCTTTTTTTATAAAAAAAAAAAATAATTATTTTATGTCTATGAGTGCATTGTTGCTCTCTTAAGACACACCACGGGAGGTCATCAGATGCCATTACAGATGGTTGTAAGCCACCATGTGGTTGCTGGGAATTAAACCTCTGAAAAGCAGCCAGTACTCTTAACTGCTGAGCCACTCCCCAGCCTCCCTTTTAGTTTCTCTTTAACAGCAGGTGTTTTTGGGTCGTTTTCAAATTTTAACTTAGAAGAATTTATCAGCATTTTGTTTTTGTGACTTTAGCCTCCAGTGCTGGGGTGTAAATCAAATTACCAGCCCAAGTGCTTTCCACTAAGCTAAATCTATAGTCCAGTATGTTCTTCATAAAAAAGCCAAGCTTGAGTCTTATATAATAAACTTTTACCTATTAAAATGACTTATCAATTTACAGGTATACACATCAGAAGGTTTAATGTTTTTAGGCATATAAATCCTTAATCTATTACTTTTTAAAATGTAGCTTAAGATAAGATACAGTTTTATCCTTTTTCCTCTTTCTTTCTCTTTCTTTCTTTCTTTTTTCTTTTTTTTGAGACAGGGTCTCTCTGTGGAGCCCTGGCTGTCCTTGAACCACCTGCCATGTCTGAGGGCTGGAAAGAAGATAGCATCATGCACTTTACCTGGCATATCTGCTTGATCAATCTGAGCCATTGTTATTAAATGTCTGTTGATCAGCTCCTAAGAATAGGAAATAAGTATATTGATAACAAACTCTAAACAGAGGTTATGATACATAGATTTTCCATTATACTTAAATATTTTTTCTATTTAAATGTGTGTGCATATATATATATATATATACACACACACACACACACACACACTCATATATATACACACACTCATACAACATTTCTAGGTATTACTATACATAAACTTCAATCCTAGATATACTATCTCCCATAATTAATCTGAATCTAAATTAAAAAAAAAAAAAGAAGGAGAAGAAGATGAAGATGGTGGTGTACAAACCTTTAATCCCAGCACTCAGGAGGCAGAGGCAGGGTACATTTCTGTGAGTTCCAAGGCCAGCCTGGTCTACAGAGTGAGTTCCAGGACAGCCAGGGCTATCCAGAAAAATCCTGTCTCAAAAAACCAAAAAAATACTACAAATCAACCTGAAAAATATAAGATCTATTAATGTAGTCAATAATTCATTCTAAAATCATTATGCAGAAATGTTTGCCTAGCATGCACAAGGTTCTGGGTCCTATCCCCAGCACTGCAAAAAGATATAAGGTACACATCTACACACACACTATAAGTACACTGAAAAAACTTCCTGAAAAACAAAAATACTTTTGAGAATCTACATATAAAAAGCTATAAATAGCAAGAATATCTAAGTTGCTTACCACAACAAATAAAACAAGAAAATAAATTATTTTAAAAACCTACTTTAAGATTTTTGTTAGATCACTTAAAATGAAGCTTATTCCTGTGTCAAATTAATAGCAACAATTTAAAGGTTAAAAGGCACTTGAATTATATGTTTTATTTAAGAGCCCTTCCCATTTGAGATGGCTCAGTGAGGAAAGACCCTCACTGCCAAGCCTAATAATCTGAATTTTGTTCCCAGTACACACAGAGTAGGAGAGAACCAGATCCTACATATGCTCTCCCTGACACATTCCAAGTGAGCATGCATGTACACACACACACAAATAAATAAATAAATAAACCCATGTAAAGAATCATTTCTGTACAAAAAAAAAACATGAAACAGAAAAGCAGCACATTTAAATAGTAATTCTGTATTTTATACCCCAATACATCATTTTAAGATTTCCTTAAAACGCTTTTCTGAAACACAGAACTTTCACAGTCTAATTTTGCTTACTTAGGAGACTGTGTAACTACACACAAGTGTTCTATTTTTTCCTACTCTAAGGCACAGCCAATGGTCAGTGTGTGTGCTAGCTTCTGAAAGCATACCTGTCGGAGCTCGTCGGCCATAAAGAAGGAAGGTGCATTTGCTTTTGGTTGCATATAAGCAACATGAGGTGCGGTTGGAGGATAAATATGATAGTTTGGAAATACCTAAAAAGGCAAGAAGGAGGAAAATATGATCATCAATTTTTCTCAATTAGGAAGCTTTATCATTTTCATAAAAGTTTAAATTTTATTTGATAGTAATAAATTTTGGTATATTTAAAATATAATTGTTATAAGAATACTTTCTGAATGAATTCATTTCATAAATCTTCTATTTCAACAATTTTAAAGCAATAAATTTTTAAAAAGTCTAAGAAGAAAATATTTATTCAGATATAAAATTTCAGCCCCACTGATAAAGCAAAAATAGCTCTTTGGCAGAATGTTCTATTTCCAACAGTTCAGAAGTAGATTTTAAACCATCTGGAAGAGAGAAAAAGATGCCAAGCTCTGCGGGATAGAGTGAGGTAGCACTAAGGACCCCTGGCAGCATCTCGGTGGCTAACCGAGTCCAGTCTGCTAGCACACCTGCTCAACACTCTAAGCTGAGACACACCAGGCGTCAGCTCCAGACCTAGCAATCTACACAAAGTCTTCCAGCCCCTGTGGTCCCTCCTCTCATGTTCCCCACTCAGGCTCTTCCCTTCGTCCTTACTGTGTCAGCAAGCTTCTCCTCACATCCACCCCAATGTTTTTTTTCTCTTTCTTAGAAATAACTTTAGCTGTTTTTTTGTTGTCCTCAGGCATTCACCTGGTGTAGAATGCAGCTGGAAAGTAGTTTTATAAAACTACACAACCTGGGCCTTCGGACAGAGTAAAATTGCCTTTTTCATGCCTTGGTTTCCTTCTATCAGAGTTAACTATCTCAGGTTTGCAAAAAATATATATAAATATGGCCAGAAGACTGAAAACATTATAAAATATACTGATCTCTACAAACAGCAGAGGCATTTCTGTGACAAACAAATCTCTACACAGTTAAGTACAATTTCTTCTTTTTACAAACATTTTTTTTAAAGTACCATAAATTATTAAACTGGTAAGATTTTGCTTGAAAGGAATAAGTTTCTACCTTGATCATCTCTTCTAAGGTTTATGATGTCACACCACCCAAAACAAAACAAAGCAGAAGACCTCACAAGTTTTCATACTTATTTCTACAAGGCAGTGGGTTACTATTTTTCTCATGTTTCAAATAAAACTATCTCAAAAGTACAAAACTGTGTGTGTAAAAACAGTGAGTGTAAAAAACAGACAAGCCTGTTTTCCTGTCACTCAAAAAGATCCTTTGCAAAATATTAAATTTACTTTAGTCTGACAGTCAAATTGCGCTTATTGAAACTTAGTCAGATGTCTCTAGTTTAAGCTCCCATCATATTAATGGAATTTCGTTTTCTTACTCAAGAGCTATTTACCGATTTCTTTAGTTTTTTTCTTTTTTGTAGACAAAACAATGAGGCCAAAAAGAGAGGCACTCGGTAACACAAAGGTACCACTACTCCCCCACCCCTGGCTCTTGTCCTTTCACCCCTGTCTTGGCATTGGTAATTCACCCTAAGACATGGACATATCTTCTGGACACGTTCTTTCTCTCTTGATCTTTGTAAACAAGTCTATCCCCCAGTATAATCTTCCTACCACCAGCCATTTGGCTGCTCACAATCATGGCTCCCTAGTCTGAATCCTTTCCCTCCTTCACCACTGCATGCCATTCTGAGAACTAGAGCTCTGCCCTTCACAGTACTACTGTATCTGAGTCAACAGTGGCTCTTCAATTTGCTTTCAATAATTAAGATACAGCCTACTTTCTTCAACTTCTTCCCAAAGGTAAGCTTACCTACCCAGTAACTAGAAACAAAAGCCATAGAACATCAACTTTAGCTAGCTCAAGTCCTGACAAGGTAACCCTGCTGTGGTAGCCCTAGCACACTAAAACAAAGTACAACTACAATGTGAGTTCTGAGTCAAATTAGGAAGGAAGAATCATACCAATTTAAAGATATGAGAGTAAGTTAAAAAGTAAAATACTTTTTCATGTCCCTAAAAACCTTCCAATATTGGGGGGTGGGGTGAACTCATTAGTTAAGGAGCAGCTTTTCTAAGAGCACCGATTCCCTCTTTAACAGAAGTCATACCATTCCAGTCAAAGGTGCTGGAGTTGTATCTGTATAGAAGTAAGTCGTCCCCCCGACAGTCTCCTTCTGGATCACCTGACCAGAGGACGGAGTCTGAGGAACAGGGTTATTGGCAGGAGTGGAGGCACTAGGCGGCACCATGAAACTCGCTGGGTTTGGAGTGTGGCTTCTTCTTCTAGGAGCAGGAGAGGTGTGTGGAGTAATTTTGGGGGAATGGAGAGGGGAAGATCCAGCAGACAGTGACATTCCTGGGGAAGATGCAAAACAAGGTCTTAGTGGAATAGCACACTGGTTTTAGAGGGGAAAAAAACTGGAAAAATAAAATGCAAACACTCATGTGAAAGAAACATCCATCTTAAGTTCAAAGGAAAAAAAATCTTGTTTTAAAGCAAGTGCAAAGAAGTTTCTTTTTCTTAACTACAGTTACTTTCAAATGAAATCAGCAACAGACTCCTCCTTGACAACCTAACCCTACAGTAAGAATCACCCGAGATTAACAAATTAATTTAATGAAATAATGAAAACTACCAGAATTGAGACTCTTGAACAGCTTTTCCTCAGTCTTTTAAAATTGTTATTACTGCCCAAATGACACAATTATGCAAATATTATATTAAAATTTCAAATAATAACGACCTACTAAATTCCTTCAGTGAAATATGAATAGCAAAATGTCTTGGGGAAAAAAAGGTTGAGACTATGCTAAAATACACTGTGGCAGGCTAAGCACCAAATCTCCAAACAAATCCTGTTTTGACGCCTGTCTGAGACTCTAGACATACATGAAACATCTGGAACTGCTACAGACACATGTCCAAGTGCAAGTCACTTAACCACTGTCAACAATGCCATTTGAACAATGGACTCTCTATCACAAATGCTGTGGAGAAGGGAGGACCAGTATTTTTTTCCCCGTTGGATTATTTCATGCCAGATGAGAAAATAAGACCAAGTCACATGTAAAAGCATAAAATGATTTCTAAAACACTCAAACAGAAATTACACTGGCAAATTTAAAACCAGGTAAAGTTAGTCACAAGTTTAAGGAGGAGCAAAGATGAAACAGGAGATCTAGCTACAAGTAACACTTGTACAGGAACCATTTCCTATTTGGGAAATGTCTAAAAACCTACACAATTGGGGGGGGATTAGCAAAATACCTTTGGCCATAGAGCTATTTTCTAGTGTCTCATAAAACATCAATATTTTGTTTTTAGAAAGTAAGGTGAACAAAAATGAGCTTAAAACTAAGAAGACACCTCTTGTCTCTGGTGAGCATTTTGCACTTCTAAAAGGCTCATCACAAGGATGGCACCTACCAGTCAGAACCTAGATGCAGTTTGTCATTTAATCAGACACATGTACAACATCAACAGCAGAGCCAAGACTCAAAATCAAGCCAACTTCAAATTCCCAACCCAGTATCCCCTACTGCTGCTACTGTATTAAAACTAAAGGAGGCCAGAAATTTCAAATGTCAAGAAAACAGGGGAAACTTTAAAAATCTATCATCTCCCCTCCCCCAAAAAGAAGTTAAAAGGAAAAAAATGAAAAAGCTATGAGTCTCTGTGCTTTAAGATGAGCAATATTTTATCTTGGTTTTAACCACTATGTGGCTTTGGTTTTATCCACCTCTGTATTTGCACAGCTAGATACAGAAATCTACAGGAGTCTATCATATTACTTAAAATAAACTCCACTCACTTAGCTAAAACTCTGGGCTGTATATGCATAGTTTTCCCATAAAGCTAGCTTCTAAGTATCCCCGAGAGGAAACTGCTAGAGGTTACAAAGATGAATAAATTAGTTCACTACTGTTCTGTACATTAACAGCAATGTGTATGTATAGCAGTAATCTTGCCCTGCTCCCCAACCTGCTAGGCCCCAGTCTAATGGTGTCCTGAGCATCAGTCTAGTTCATCCTTATACCACCCTGTGGGGTAAGTATAGCACACCCATTTCACAGAAGAGGAAACTAGTTTAAAGCACATACTCCAATTTCTATCTCAAATGAAGGACAAGAAAGAATTTGGGGCCATTTTAGTAGCTTCAGTAATTACTTAGGTTATGTGGGGAAGACATAGCTAAGCTAATGGGAAGGTCTTGACTCTCAGTAGGTATAGAAATTATGAAAGTCGAGTCTATAAGACTAAATACATCATCACAAACAATGCAAGATGAGCGAATAGGGAAAACTGCCCGCAGCAGACTTTACACTAGAATATCAAGACTTCCTTGAACCATTTTTAATTTTGTGAAATCATTTTAGTGCAAAGTTATAATTTATACAGGTAAGCTGAGGTTTACTAGAATTACTTAAATACACTAAAACTAAAAGACATTCAACAGGTCATTAGTACCCACATGGATACTTACTCAGCTAAAAGCAAAATTATGTGCCACTCACATAACGAGTATTAGAGAATGCGGTGGAATTCCCACATAGGTGCGTAAACAAAGCTGTACCTGAACATGCTTGTTAGTGAGCACAACACTAAGTTATGAACAGCACAAAGGAGTAGCGAATACTATATAAACAAGTGGTTACACAGGGGGCCAAATTACAATTAACAGACTCTGCCTAAATCAAGGGACAATGAATGACCCAAAGTACTTGCCTTTAGCAAAGCCCACACCTACAATTCCAGCTTTCAGGAGGGAGAGTCAGGGGGATACCTCCATGTGGGAGGCTAGCTTAGTGTACAAAATAAATTCCAGGCTGAAAAGGGTCACAAAGAAAGATGCTGTCTCAAAGAAAACTTTATTTAAGGAAAGGAAAAGAAAAGAAAAGGCAAGGAAAGTCAAGGAGATAAAAAGAAAAGAAAGAGAAAAGGAGAAAAATACCTAGTTGAAAACATTTCCCTTCTACAGCAGTAACCATAGAAATAATTTCCCAAAAGATTCAGAATCCACTTGATCCAACAAAACTTTCCTACTAATAATTGACACATATAATAGAATGAAAACATGTATTTTTAATACCTCAAATTAACAACATTCACCATCATAATCTCTGTAGTACTTTTTTTGTCAATCATGGTCAGGGTCTATTATTTCAAGCTATAAAATATAAGTGACTCTAAGGATAAGCTAACTATTGTAGAGTACCTGGAAAATGCCTATCTAAATAGAAGTGAGCAATAATATAGAGGTATCCAGTAAAGAGATGTAACTGGTCTTTGCTACTTTGTGGATTCTTTACCGCCCCTTAAGTCCCCCCTCACACCCTGGTTTTACCCTCTAACACTAGAGAAACAAGGACAGAGGAGAAAGTGAGATGATCCTGAATCTAATTTCTTCCTTTTGTTTCTTCTTTGACCATGGCTACAAACAAACCTCAACCAAATTCTCTAAGGGACCAACAACTTTACAACTATCCCATCTCTTAGAGTCCTAGCATTTATGTACCGTCTGAAAAGCTCCCAGAATTCCACGTATCACACAACCACAGAAATTATCTTCCGATGGGAAAACCATGCTTCTGCTAGAGTATGAGGCAAATCATAGTCTGCTGCTATGGACAGTCTGAACCAGCCCCACATCCCACACCTGGGATTAAAACGAAAACATATTCTTATAATATTTCTCTGTTTTTTTTTTTTTTTTTTTTTTAAGAAACCAAATTTCAGAACTCTTAAAAATGTCACGACATCTTCCCCCTTCTGTTTTAGGACATTAACTGTGCTGTGTATAGTGGGAAATTATAAACAGAGCCATTTTCAATGAAATAAGCACTTTTTGGGTTAGTGGCCAAGGTTTTCAGAAGATCTGTAATTTTTAGTTCTTTAATTTTTAACAGTTTTGATGGTATCTATCCACAGCTTTTGGTTTCCTATGGAAATATAATCAAACCCTCGTCCCCAACACAAAATGTTTGCTGGCTTCCATTCTACAGTTTTCCTATAACCCAGTATCTCTGAGCTGCTGCTGTTGATCCTTTCTCATTAACATTCTACAAAGTTAAAGCTAGAGCACTACTGATTCTATCTCTTAATCTTACAAGCATTTCCTTTAAGGTGGGATTAGAGCTTTCTACAACTACTGTCCTGTAGGATTGTGTAGTACACTGGTAATATATTTTATATTATAATATGCAAAAAACCTGTTAAGATATATTAGAAATATATGCAGTGGCATGGTCAGTTTTAATTTGTGAATGGTTATCCATGATAACCATTACTTAGAATAAATGTATAATTATAGAATCAACCTTTTCAGAACTTAAAATAGAAGTCCGTTAAAATCCTGAATATGTTATCAAAGGCATGGTGTATTTAGTTTTCCAAATTCTGAAAAATGAAACACATCCATTTGACACACTTAATTTCTTTGGGTAAGTTTAGAGTTAGCTCCAGTGTATAATGGGCTTAATTATATAAGGGACACATACGACAATTTTTTTTTTTTATAATTTCCTTATTAGCTTGTCTCCAAGTAACAGAAAAACCCCCTTTTAAGATTCAGCAGTTTGCGTGATGCTTATCATGAAACTCTGAAGCTTCTAATATGCTTCCTACCAACAACTGGTTAATTTCATTTCCTTGTGCTAATGGGCCTAGCAGACCTGTGTGTAAACAAATTTGGTTGATATATAATGGATAATTTTTATTCCTGATTGTTGCATCTGTATTAAAAAAAAAAAAAAAAAAAAAACAAGGTTAACTCTGAATTATCAGGAACAAATAAACTCAGCAATTTCTATATGCAGAACAACTCTTTCTGCAAATTGAGAGTCAGTAATTATATTTAGAGGTTCAGGAAAATCTCACCATAAGAATTCTATATAGCTGTGATTTTTTTTAACTGAAGGATATAGGCTCTGAACTACTTTGCTCATTTGATCTGACTTACAGCCTGCCATTTCCAACTTATTTGCATCAGTATAGATTGTAGGTGCTTTAGAATGGTGTTTCTTTTACAATATGTGGGAGAATCTCTTTATAAACTGAAGATCCTTGCTTGCTTTTAGGACATCTGCTATTAATGTCTCCCAAATAGTTGCTATCAGCTCTTTACCAATCTTCATTGATTACCTATAATGACATAATTTCAGCATTAGTGTATGATTTCTGCTGGGTTTGTTCCTGAAAACTGACATAGTCTTATTCTTCCTTTTATGATTAAATCAGAAATGTTTCTATGTAAGTCTTTAATTTTGTACTTGTATGCTAAGAAGATCAGCTTCACAGTACGATCTTCCCATTGCATAAAATGAGCCTAGTAGGAGAAAAAGTTGAGGCCAAAATAAGCAAAAAACAATCAAGTTTGGGATCTATGAAATCTACATATGCATCTGCAGTCTTTGTTCTACTAGAGTTAACTCTCTGCTTCACCACTATCTTGAACTCTTAAAGTTGAAATCTTGTAATATTTAAAACAAATTACATAACTCGAGTAGTTAATCCAATGGTAGATCATAGCCAATTATCACCTCCCATTAATTTTTGAAAATCATTAAAAATTTACAATTCATCTCCTTTGATCTGTACCTTTTGTAGTTGAATTCTTGTTGTTGACTTATTTCATAAATCTAATAGTTAATCAAATCTCTTCACTGTACTTTCTCAGGAGCAATAGCATGGCAGAATTCTTTGTTTCCTTAAACATTTTCTCTAAAGTATCTGCATCTGAATTAGTCAGCAAAATATTCATATAATAATAAATAATGGACACAGGAAGTTGCCTACAAATTATTTCTAGCAGTTGTTATACAAAATACTACATAAAGTTGGACTCTTTAGCATTCCTTGTTGAAGAACTATTGACTGATATATGTTTATAGGTATTGAGAAAGCAAGTTTTTCTTTATCTTGCTCATATAAGGGATTACTAAAAAACCAGTCTTTAAAAAAAAAGTCTTTTAAATCAATTACTACCATCAGCCATGCCTTAATGAAGAAAGGACAAGAATTCCAGGCTGTAACAAACCCATTGGTTAGATTACTCTATTCACAGCTCTTAAATCTGTTAATAATCTCCAATTTTCTGATTCCTTTTTTTAAAAATGAATTCCAATGACTAATAGACTCTTCTATATGCTGAACCTCGAGCAGCTCAAGTGCTTGCTTTTTTAGGCTTTTGTTTGTTTGTTTGTTTGGTTGGTTGGTTAAGGGCCACTGCTTTATCCTTAAAAACTTGCTAGTCAATCATTTTAAGGGCAGAGCTGTTGATACTTAAGCAGTGTACCCTCCCTACCTCCATAAATTTGGAAACTCAATCTCTGTTATGCCCCAGTGTTTGGACAACTGGATCAGTCTGGGGTTGTTTTTGATGACACATATCAATACCTTCCCCAGAAGCATCTACCATTTTAAAACTTATTTCATTATGCGGCTATCTCTGGGATTGCAGGAATATTACTGAGCACCTCACTGTTATAAAAGATCCCTTCCCTTCCCTATAAATTTACGGGTATGTCAACCACATAAAGCCTTAACTTTCCTATTTGACCTTCCAGTCCTACACAGTTAACCCATCATACACTTTGGTCTATTTATCTGAGATAACGTTCCAATTCCTAGAAACTAAGTATAAATATTTTGAAGTGGCAGTTCAGATTTTTTTTTTTTGTAAGATGATAGTTACATCAACTCCTGTATCCATCAAATCTTCTACCGCAATACTATTTACCTGCAATTTTAATTTTGGCCTCTGATAATTAAGAACTGTTTGCTAAACACACGTTTTCCAGTGCTTCCAAACCCTTCATTTTTTCCTACTGGAGCAGCTTTGCCTTTGATGGAGGAAAATAGTAGCAGCTGAGCAACCTTATCACCTGGGTTAAACTGCATCTCTCTTTTTACATAAGCCATAATCTTAATTTCTCCTTTGAAATCTTAACCTATAATTCCAGATGTACAATGAATCCTTGGGATGTTAATTGACTTGTTCCTAAGGTCATCTCTACTGTTCCTAAGGGGAAAAGACCACAAACTCTAGTAGTTATTTTATAACATTGAGTTTTGGGGAGTAAGATGTTTATCTATGGCCGAGTCCAGAGCAGAGTTAAATCTCCAATGCCAACTAGAAATATTTTAATCTGCATGCTATTCCTCAGCTGAAACTGCTAGTAATTTTTGCTACAGGGCTCCAAGCTAGACCCCCAAGGCATTTCCCAAAGGTAAGAATGTCTCTTTTGGATCTAAATTCCTGATCCCAATGGTAGCTTTCCCTATACTGCACACCAATAATCCCACTACTTGAGAGGCAGGCGTAGGAATTCCAGTTCAAGCCTAGCCTGTGCCATATAGCAAGACTCTGTTTCAGAAATCAAAAAAGTAACAAAACTAAAATACACAAAATTCATAAAAATTCACTGATACAAAGTACTCCAGATAATAGCATATAAAGAGAGTTAAAAACAAACAAATACAAAGCAACTCAATACTAAAAGAACACAAAAGTAACAAACAAGGTATTTGTCTTCGGAACAGAGCAAGTAGGCTCTCTAAGAGTTAAAAAAAAAAAAAGTATAAGCATTAAAATTAAAGAAAAAGCTCTCAGCAAGCCAAAGCAAGAAATCATGACCACAAAAGGCACTAAGGAGACTAGCTAAAAATAAAGCTAGAGCGTACAAAAGCTTGATTAAGAGGCACAAAACAAACTGAAGTAGAACTTCCAGGAGGAAAAGTTTTGGAGAAATAACATTCAATCAGAGAAAACATCAAAACAAACTACACTTCATCAACAAATTCTGACAGCAAGGGCTCAGAACAGAAAAGAACAAATTTTTCCTGACTATGCAATACTGTGATGGCCAAACCCAAAGCATACTGAGAAAACAAATTATCTAAGAGCAGTATGGGGGTGGGGGATACGAGGTGGGTTTGGGGGCCAGTTTGTGAGTGATGGAGGCCACTCTCTGAACTGGAAAGGATGCCAGAACACTAGTAGTATAAGGAAGAAAGGTAATTTATCTTTAAAAGGGAAGTGGGTATGTGTGGAGACAGTTTTAGGACTCATTACTCAAATTCTTGTTGTGAAAAATAATTCAACAATCAATTCATTAGGAAAAAAAATTCAGGGCTGGAGAAATGGCTTTGCTTCCAGAGATCCAGAGTTCAATTCCAAGCAACCACATGGTGGCTCACAACTATCTGTAATGGGATCCAATGTCCTCTTCTGGTGTGTCTGAAGACAGTGACAATTATTCATATATAAAATAAATAAATCTAAAAAGACAAAAACACAAAAAGAAAGAAAAAATTCATTGCTGAAAGTCCTGGAACATAAAAATGGCTGGATTTTTAAAAAAAAAAAAAAGTCTGAGACAGTTTAAAGCACAAATGTAGTTGAAATTCTACAAAGCTGTAATAC
Organism: Montemys delectorum; assembly: GCA_019843815.1. NCBI lineage: Eukaryota > Metazoa > Chordata > Mammalia > Rodentia > Muridae > Montemys > Montemys delectorum. The sequence continues at coordinate 13,668 of JADRCD010225336.1, read as the reverse complement.
TGAAAGGGAAGGCACAGCTAAGAGCCATTAAAAACTCTTGCATGTAGCTCAACAGTGAGCACAAATCCCTAGGTTCTATCCCCAGTACTGAAGAGCAAGTGGGGAAATAGCCTGTATTTTTACTTAAGAAAGCAAGCATGCAAATTAAAAGCCTCAGTTTGATCACGACATAGAATCACAACAAGTAAGGTAGGATGTTGGCATATATGGTACTCCAAGTACTCAGAAGAGGAGAAGCAGGAGGATCACAAGCCAGAGGCCAGTTTAGGCTACTCGGAGAGCTTGCCTTGTGGGGCAAAATGCATCATGTTTAGTGCCTATTTAAAACCATATGCAAAACAGCTTTTAATATCCTAAAAATAGCTAAACCCATGAAACTGTAAGAAGAAAACAGGTGTAAGCCCCTGTGCCCTTTGGTTGAGTAATGGCCTTACCACCTGCCGCACAACAATAAAGGAAGACATTTACATGTTCAAAGTGAAACTAATAAGACCTGAGCTATTTGTATATTTTATAGGGAGCGATGATGGTGGGCAGGCTGAAATTTAGTCTGTTCAATAAAAAGAATGCCTAGAGCACACAACTAAACAATTAAATAACTAATCAAGCAATAGGACCAGAGATTTCTTCAGAGTCAACATAAAAAAGTCAACTAACTACATGCAAAGAAACACAGTATCACTAGGGACATGGAGTATCAGACCCACAAGGACATACTGTATCATTCCCTAGACAGTATAGTCAAGAGATTAGCAACAAATGCTGTTAGGAATGAAGAAATCAGGTCTTATTCCTTCTGGCAGAAATGTAAAATAGTGCAGTCACCTTGAAAAAGAGTTCAGCAGTTCTTAAATTGTTAAAAGTCACCATATGTCTTAGAATCCCACTACTATGTATATTTCCCAGCAGCAGTAAGAACATACGTCCACACAAACACTTGTATATGAATGCCCAGAGCACATGATCACCATCACTGTTGAAAGGCGGAAAAAAACTCAAATGTCTACCAACTGAGAAATGGCTCTGTGAAATATGGAACTCAGAGGATTGTAATGGACATGAACCCACACTACTACGGGAACCATACAACATTAAGTCAAAGTGGCCAAATACATAAAGGCCACTTAGTACAAGACGCTATGTACATGAAGTGCACAGCATGGCGAAGCCTATGAAGTACAAAAGCAGAGTTATAGTTCTAAGGGCCATAACTCTAAGTTGTGGAAAAGAGGAAAGAACAAACAAAAAATGACAGTTCATCTACTTAGTTCATGGTTACAAGTGTCCAATCTAGTGAATACACCAAAGTCAAGTAAGCCACATGTACACTTAAAGGTCCAGTCTTACAATAAATATGTAAACTAAATACCAGCAAAAATACTTAACATCCAAAATATTCTAACAGCCCAGTTGAAGGAGGCAGGGGAGCAATGAAATAGAACATACACAAAATCTACTTCATTTACATGAACTAGGGATAAAAAACTAAAATAAGCATAAACTTACATATAAATGAATAGATTTTGGATAAGTAACTAAATTCTGATAGACAAGAAAATTTGAACACAGGTTAGTCATCTGCTATTCAGATGACAATCCTACTTGAATGAACCTAAAAAATATGATCCTAGTTCAGCAAAGTAACAAGAATTATTTTTTTAAAAATTGCCCAAGCTAAATATATCTGTGGGAAAGCATGCATTGAGAAAGTCAGAAAAACAACACTTTAGAAACACAAACAAAAGGAAGTTAGAAAAAACAACACAAAAGGGGGAGGGTGTTCAATTTTATGTACATTGTTGTTTTGCCTGCATGTATGTCTTTGTGAGGATGTCAGACACTCTGGAACTGGAATTTCAGGCAGTTGTGAGCTACCACATGGGTGTTAGGAACTTAAACCCAGGTCCTCTAGAACAGCCAATGTTTTTAACCACTGAGCTATCTCTCCAGCCCCACAAAAAAATAAGTTATTACATTAGTAATAGTAAAAGGTGACCAACATTGTAGTCCTCAAGATGTTCTAAAATTTTGTAGGAATTTATCAAGACAACAGGGCTGCTCTTGCATAGGACCTGAGTTCAGTTCCCAGCAACCACATGGTAGCTCACAACCATCTGTAATTCTATTTGTAAGGGACTCAATGCCCTCTTCCTGGCCTCCATGGGCACTGTTCAAATACAGTATACATGCACATACATACATACACACACACACACACACACACACACACACACACACACACACACACCCATACATGGAAAATACTCAAACACATAAAATTAGGTAAATGCATCTTTTAAAAAAGGGGGAGCGGAGGGGCTGGAGAAATGACTCAGCGGGTAAGAGCACTGACTGCTCTTCCAAAGGTCCCAAGTTCAAATCCCAGCAACCACATGGTGGCTCACAACCACCCATAATGAAATCTGATGCCCTCTTCTGGTGCATCTGAAGACAGCTACAGTGTACTTTATTTATAATAGTAAATACATCTTTGGGCCGGAACAAGCAGGAACTGAGAGAGCGGGGTCTACTGGAGCGAGCAGGACCGACCGGAGTGGAATGAGCAGAGGGTCTAAAAGTCAATTCCCAACAACCAGATGAAGGCTTACAACTATCTGTACAGCTACTCATATACATAAAATAAAACATATAAATCTTAAAAAAAAAAAAAGACATAGGGCACCAAAAAGGAGCTCCAATACACATTAAAAAACAAATATTAAAAAGGTGGTACTCAAGGCTTCAGCTGCATATATAGCACATGGCCTTGTGGGACATCAAAGAGAGGAAAGGCCCTTGGTCTTGTGAAGGCTTGATGCCCCAATGTAGGGGAATGCCAAGACAGGGAATCAGAAATGGGTAGGTTAGTGAGCAGGAGGAGGGAGGAGGAGATGGGGGGGTTCGGAGGGGAAATGAGGAAGGGATAAAATTTGAAATGTTTTAATTTGAAATGTAATAAAATGTTGTTTTGTTTAAAAAAAAAAAAAAAGGTGGTAAAAATAGACTGCAAAAATGGCCCAACAATTAAGAGCCCTGGGTGTTCTTCCAGAGGACCTAGGTTCAATTTTCAGTACCCACAGCACAGCTAACAATCATATTAACCCCAGCCTTTGAAGACTCAAAGCAGCATTCTGGCCTCTGTGCTCACTGCATGCATACTAGGAAACACCTTTACATGGGAAAGGAAGAAAAAAAAAAAGGATGATAAAACAAACTTTAGGAGAAATATGACTAAGTAACCAGATGTGACAACTTGCTAGGCACTGTTAGGTGACCCAAGAAATAAAAAGTATTACCAGATAGTTACTTGGAAAAACAATTAAGTGATTCCCTGTTGTTCCCATCAATTTCAGATGAATACTCAGGAGTTTAAAATGAAAAGAAAAGGTGCTGATACTATTTTTAAAAAGTGTGTGTGTACGTATGCACACAAAAAAATACAAATGTCAAAAAAGATGTTAACTAAAAAAAAACAAAAAAACAAAAACCTGTTTGCAAGACATTATTAAAATAGATGTTTCCTCAGAAACAAATACACATCCAAGATCCCCAGAATGATCATCATATAAAACTAGAAAATTTTTAAATTTTAAAACTGAAACTAATTTTAAATTTTAAACTAATGTTAAACTGGACTAGGAGCTGGAGAGATAGCTCAGTGGTTAAGAGCACTGACTATTCTTTCAAAGGACCTGAGTTCAAATCCCAGCAACCACATGGTGGCTCACAACCATCTGACGCCTTCTTCTGGGGTGTCTGAAGGTAGCTACAGTGTACTTACATATAATAAATAAATTTTAAACTGGACTAATTTTAAAACTGGAAATAAGACAAAAATGTCATATGCCCAATTCTATATGATATCTAACTATGGGCCAAGCTAGCATATGTGAAAAGAAAAGCCAGAAATAAAACTAACATTTATAGAAAATATACTGGCTATTATGTATCTGTACAATGAAAGAATGAATCAGAGAAACGTTGTGTCTTTACTGCCATCATTTAGGATACTACTTGAGAATAAACCTGACAACAATGTAAAAGATCAAAACACAAAACTATAAAAGTTTGTGTAAAGTTTTAAGCTAAATGTCCTAAAGATGATTTAGAAAAAGAAATGGAGAGACAGAATTCTCTTCCAAACACACAGTACTGTAAAGAGGATTCTCTTCACTCCTTGGAAGCTTCAACAACTTATACCTATAGATGCCAGCCCTCCTTGTCAAAACAGGACAAGCTAGGGAGCTGTACCAAGTGTAGAACAACCTTCTGATTTCTAAAATAAGACATTTAAAAGTAACAACAGGGCTGGCAAGATGGTTCAGCGGGTAAGAGCACTGACTGTTCTTCCAAAGGTCCTGAGTTCGGATCCCAGAAACCACATGCTGGCTCACAACCATCCATGATGAGATCTGACACCCTCTTCTGGTGTATCTGAAGATGCTATAGTGTGTAGCGAGCAGGGCCGGAGTGCGCAGAGGTCCTGAGTTCAATTCCCAGCAGCCACATGATGGCTCACGGCTATCTATACAGCTACAGTGTACTCATACACATAAAATAAATAAATCTTAAAAAAAAAAAAATCAGAAACACACTGAGAACTCCTTATGTTGCTGCTTATAAGTAAAGCTGCTTTACAATATTAAATTCTTCAGTAAATTTAGTGGCAAAACCATCTTGAGTTCAAGATACTTCCACACATCCAGAAAGTCACTAGACTGCATACTGCTCAGCATACAGATCTACTAATAGCCAAGATTAATCACTGCGATGCACAATCAACTATAAGAGAGCAAAGCACAGCTAGAGTCTAAAGGATTAATGCTGTGTCATGGTGTGGTCCACGAGTACACTCTCCGGAGGCATGTGTGCAATTTACAGACAAGGAGAAGTCATGAAGACTAGGTGCCCAAGGTTTACCAAGGTCTGATACTATGGGTAATAGTCTAGCACAACAGAATTGCAAAATCTGGAAAAAAACAGACTATGTAGCACACACCACTGCAGAAGAGCTTTTTAGCAAAAAGTAACCAGTTGGAGAAGACTGAAGTTTTCAATATTCTACTTCTCAGATAACCAGCTGGGTAGCAGCCTCACACACACAGGCCTTTAAGAACTGCACTTTGAGCCTGACTTCTGCATGCATACCACAACTGTCTCCAGGATGGCTATCATTTGAGGAGCACCACTCTGCTCTCCAATGATTATAACATAAAAACAAAGAGCAATGTTCTGGTCTTCCTGTCTGAATACATTTCTCAGGGAACAGGGAAGAGAAAAAGGTTTTGTTTGTTTTTCCAGCCGGGGTTTCCCTGTGTACCCCTGGCTGTCCCAGAACTTGTAGACTATGCTAACCTCAAACTCACAGAGACACCCTCGCCCCTCTTTGTCTCCTGAGAGTTGAGATTAAAGGAGTGTGCCACCACTATCAGGCTAGAAAACATTTAAAAACAACCAAACAACCAAACGATAATGAGCTGGGAATCCAGTCTGGTAGCAGTCTTCACTAGCACAGCATCACACGGTCCTGTGCCCCCACTCAGGTCAGAGACATACACGCTGGTTGTAAAAGGCAGCCCTGGGATTAAATAGAGAGACTGTGGCTAGGAGCGCCTGCTGCTCTTCCAAAGCACCCACACTGAGTGGGGCTCACACCTACATGTTGCTCCAGCTCCAAGGGACACAATGGTCTCTCTTCTGGCATCTCAGGGAACATGCATGCACACACATACATACAATCCATTCACACAGACATATACATATTTTTTAAAATATTTAAAAGTAGAGGATAATACTAGCATAAAATATGTAAGGCCTTGAACCCAGACTCACATCAGAAATGGAGAAAGGGGAGTTTTAAAAGTAATAATGACTCAGTTAATAGATAAAACTGTCTTTCGCTGCCTGACAATTTAAGTCAAAGCAATATCAATTAAACAATAGTTATTTGAAATTGAAAACACAAAAAAAGTTGTTGGAGGACTTTAACTAAGCCAGATTTGTTCCTATCAGTGTGTTTTGCATTGTTCTGAGAGAAGGGCTCCTTATGTGAGCAAGGATGGCTTTGTACTCTACAGCATAGGCTGGACTACAGCAGACAGCAGCCCTCACACCTCGTCACGCATTTTGTATGCTTATTCTTGGCATAACCTTGATCCTATTTGTTTTAATCTAGTAATATCAGAATAAACTTAAAAATTTCTAAATTTAGAAATCCTTGGTGTCAATTAATAGACACCCCTTTGAGTTATCAGTTAATGCAAGATTTTTATTTATAGTCTAATTTATTAAAGAAAATGCTTTTAAAATTCCAATTTTAAGCCAAAAGTAGGGGAAGCTTCCCCACTGCTTATACACTCCTGAGCTACTACTGAGCACAGTTCAGGTTTTTACAATTAGTAATAACAGAAATGAACTCATGTGCTGATGATATATGGGGTGACCTACATTGTCCAATTTAACCTAAATTTAAATCCTTACGGACTTTGTAAAATAATATGCCTAAATGCAAAAGTTATAGGACAAAAAGGAAATACCATAAAACAAAGTACACTGTGGAATTTCACAGGATATCCCAAGAGACTGAAGTACAGAATATCCATCTCAAACATTTATCTCCCCAAGTGCAGGAAACTCCTACATTACATGATTGGTCCCAAGACTTAAGTGCTGGGAACTAGCTATAGCTAGTTTGTGCTTCAGACAAGAAGGATTCAGGGGGGTTTCTAGAGAATCTAAGAAATGTGGACACACTTGGATCTGTTCCTCACCAAATATATGAGCTATCACCCCAAAGGATATCATTAATTGATGAGCTCCATTTTACTTTTTTAAAAAAGGAGAAAGAGCCAGGTGGCGGCGACAGCGCACGCCTTTAATCCCAGCACTTGGGAGGCAGAGGCAGGCGGATTTCTGAGTTGAAGGCCAGCCTGGTCTACAGAGTGAATTCCAGGACAGCCAGGGCTACACAGAGAAACCCTGTCTTGGAAATACATACATACATACATACATACATACATACATACATACATACATACATACGGAGAAAGAAAAAAAAAGAGGACCTTAGGAACCAGGAATAAAGTAAATCTTAATTATGTCTGTGGTCATATTTGTGTCTATAAAACTAATGGTAATACCTCTTCAAAATCTGGCTATGGGTTTTTTTAGGGGGATGACTAAACTTTAAATTATGATCATTTTGGTATTTTATTTAAAGCCGCAAAAAATGGTGGGAAAAATAAGCATTAACTAGTGAACATAAATGAAGAATTGGGTTAAGTATCATATAGCATGTAGTTTAAAACTTTTCACTTTTAAGTTAAATTTATTTCATGTGTAAAGGTGTTTTGTGTGCATTTATGCTATATGCTCAACATACATGCAGTGCCTGTGGCAGAAGAGGGCACTAACCCCACCCCCAAACTAGAGTTACAGATGGTTGTTAACTGCCATGTAGGTACCAGGAATCAAACCTAGGTCCTCTGCAAAAGTAGCCAGGGCTCTTAACTGCTGAACTATCACTCCAGCTCCACACAGGTGCTTAAACTGTGGATCTAACTACAAGGTAGACTAGATAAACACATCACCCTACCACCAAATAGTATCAATGGAACTCATTAGAAAAGGCTAGAGTAATATTAGACATTGTTCCACCTAATAAAATTTTTGTTCAATCAAATTCAGTTTTACAAGTAATTCTTAAAACTGGCTTTAAGTATAGTGAGTGCCATGTTTCTGGTCATAATAATGACCATAATAATAACACACCCAAAGTTGAACTATATAAAAGTCCAAGTTTTCAAACTGCCATGTTAGGTAACTTAACACTCTAGCTTCTAGTCTTAACAATAAAAGATATTGAAAAGAAATTTACCTATTTGCTAGGTTAAAATAAAAAAAAATTCCATGATTCCTATTTTTAAATCACATTCGCTTTTGCATAACTAAAATTAACCTCAACTACAGTACATTTCAATCCTTCAAAATGACAATCCAAAAAAATCTCAATATAACGTACTGTGCCTAGAAAATTAAAAACAAAGATTTTTTTCCTTCTGAAGCATTTTTTAAACCCTCAGTACAAATTTAAAATCTATTTAATTAAACATATAATTATTCTCATTCCCTTTAAAACTCCTGACACAAAATTTCAAGTTTTACAGTAAAAATTGCCTTATTAATTTGTTTGACAATTACTAAAAATCACATTGAAACATCAGCCCTAGACTGGAATACTTATTCACTGATCTGATAAAATATTTAACCATCAAATCGCATCCCACTTAACTCTACCAGTTTCAAGCCACGAGTGCATATCCTCCCTTTGCAAAAATTAAATAGCCAAGTGCCAAAGATTTACTCAAGACAGCTTATAATCCGTGTGAAAAAAGGGTAATTAGGATTTTTGAGCCACAAATACCCTATGCTGACCGCTCAGGACATACAAATTCCAATTTCTTCATTTTACAGAATTATTCTATGAAGTTTTGTGATAAAATGAAAACAGAGTCAATATTGATTAATTGCCAAAAATTGATTCCTTCACAAACCCTGTTTTCACAACAGCAACCCCTTATCATTAGGGGAGTTAAAAGTTGCTGAACTCAACAATCCCTCCAGTTAAACAAACAGACCCCTCATAGAGCTGTCCAACGCTGCCCAAACTATCCATCCTTTAGTCGAATCAGTCAGTTTCATGAATTGTAGGATTTATCTTCAAGTCCAGTGCTGACTCAGAGGGTAGCTTGTTCCCTAGAGAAAACAACCAACAAAAATCAGAACAGCTACTGCTCATAGGCTCTTTCAACACCCAAGTGGAAAGGACATACTTATTGGGTCCAAATAAAAATTAAAAATTAAAAAATTAAAAAAATAAAAGAGAGAGAGACAGACAGACAGAGACAGAGATCAACTTTCTTCCAACTACAGAAGGAATCAATAATCAAGGGCATCTATGTGCCATGGCAATTGCTTGAAGTGTTCACTCCATTACAGCAAGAATATTAAATAGCCAACAATGTTTATAAGGAAATCTACCACACAGAACCATCTGGTTCCTGATAGAGAAGGCACTATAAATGGCACTTACTACAAAGGCTTAATCTTTTTTGGCTTATCTTTGAAAGGCTGCCTTAGAATATTATGGTAGAGAACATTAATTTCTCCATTCCGAAGCAGTGGGCACACCCAGAGTAGCTTTGCTTCAGGGGTGTTCCTTAAATGCAAGGCTCTATTCTGCAGTTTATTGCTCACTCAAGCTGTGAGAAGAGTTAACAGGCACTCATCTTCAATTCTAACACTGTGATCGTACTTCCTTGGTATATCTAAAACAGAAAGGAAAAAGGGTCTACATGCAAAGCCCTTGAGCTTCAGAATATAGCTCCACAATGCAAGGCAGCCTTTCCATTCCAATGGTTAGTGGTATTTACTACAAACTACGCTACTATGAGTCACGGGGGTGAGGTGGGGGAGCAAAGCCAAAAATGTAAAGAAATCCAACAGTTCAAACTAATTCCAAAACACTGAAATGACCAGAGAGAATCATAAAACTGACCAACACAACTTTTCATTTATTATTTTGTGTGGGAGGAGGGAGGCAGGGGGAGGGGGAGGTGTTACTTGCCTACATTTATGTCTGTGCACCATGTACGTGCTTAGTGCCCTCAGAGGCCAGAAGATGGTTACAGAATCCCTGGAACTGGAATTAGAAGCAGTTGTGAACCACTATTTGAGTGGTAGAATTAGAACTCATGTCCTTTGGAAAAGTAGCAATTGCTTTTAACTGCTAAGAGCCATAATTTTTCACTTTTAAAAACTTTATCGGTGTTAATAAGTAATCAAGTATGTAAACATAATTTAATCAAAAAAACTGTCCTCATTTCCATGTCATAATTTCGGTGCCTTAGATCTCTGATTTGTGGCAGAAGATATACTGGTGACTGTATCCTGAAAGCTGTACTCATTTAAACATAGGCATCTGGCATTTGAGTCAGTTTTTTTTTTTTTTCAGTATTCCGTTTAGTCATCATTTTTCCTAACTGGTGATGTGTATGGAGATGCCTAAGAAGCGAAGAGACCTTTGAGCCAATAAATGCTATCTATTATGTGCATTATCTTGGGAATGACTTGACATTCCTGCATTCTGATTCAAATGAGGAAGCTCTCCAGTGAAGCACAGCAACCTCCCAGTGCATCAGGGAAACAAGCCTTCTTTGCCAGTGGTTTTCAAACAGTATTTAGTACTCACAGGCTTCTACTCTGTAAGTGCATCAGGACTCTCTGCCAGTGATCAATTTAAATTTTTGAGCTAATTTTCCCACTATTTACTACATGAGCAAAACATAAAAGTGGGCTACAATTAGTTTGCATTTGTATTTTAAAATACTGCCATCAATATAACTTGTACTGAGCTGTAGTATTTTCATGCAGACCACAAATGCTTAAAGGCTTGCTCTTATCAACCTTGTACTTTACATACACATTGTTACAACTATAAGGTAATACTCTGCAGTAATCTTTATCTAAACGTACAAATACTCAGAATAAAAGCACACACAATCATCCACAGACCTATGATGTCCATATGTCAACCACATCAACATAGAAAGGGAGACTGAGGAGTTCCAGAGCAAATGTTATCTCTCACCCTAATCAAGCTACTATTAAACAAAATAACCTTAGCCTCATCCTTCTAAGTAACTGTGGGAGTTAGTATAATAAATTTGACCTTATAAATGCCAATTCTGTCTAATTTCAGATCCTGAGGTTATATACAGATTTCACATGAGAGTGCTCTTAGAACCCATCTGAGCCCTAAATACAATTTTGATTCACAGGTTCCCAAGAGGCAGAGGTACAAGCGAAGGCTTTGTTGCCATCTCCTGCTGCAGGTACCCCAAGGTCCCTTCTTAACTCTCTCCTACCAGTTCTCACAGTTCTGAAACTTTAGGGGTTTCATATACAATGTGTCCAACTTTGAAGAATTAAAGGCAAAATTTTAGAGATAAAAAAGAGAGGTGATCATGTACTTTTGCTTTCTATATCTCACAATCTGTTTTAAAATAACAAATTGGAAGATGAATCAAAAAGAAAAGCCATGGGTACAGTCAGAAAGAACTATCCATAGAATTTAGCTAATGAAATATTAGCAAAATATGAATGTACAGTATGAAAATATAATTTAGTAGCAAGGAAAGACAGACTGACAGACAACAGGCAGACTGACTTACTTTGCCTTGGGTATCATAAGAACTTGGAACTCATGATCAATACTTAAGAGTAATGGCTACTGTAAACAGAGAATCCTACTCCAAGCCTAGTCTATAGATCAGGACCATGCCTAAACTAGAATTTTCTTAACAAGTTCTGACATAAAATCAGACTACAGATTTTGTTTGTTTGTTTTTTTGAAAGTTCACTGACTAGGTAAAACATTTTAAATTTAGGTTAAACAGAAGAAAAAAGTTTGTAAGTTCTCAACTCTGTAGGTTTTTTTGTTGTGTTTGGTTGGTTGGTTTTGAAAAGGGGTTTCTTTGTGTGGCCCTGGCTGGCCTCCAACAAGAGCACTGTCTACTTCTGCCTCCCAAGTGCTAGGTTTGAAGTCATGACCCACAATGCACAGCTCAACTTGGATCAAATTCATGTCAGTGGTGGTAGGATTAAAGCACACCTTTAATCCCAGCATTTGGGAGGCAGGCAAATCTCTGTGAGTTTGGGGCTAGCCTGGTCTGCAGAGAAGTTCCAGGACAGCCAGGGCTACACAGAGAAACACTGTTTTGATTGAAGAGACAGACAGACAGACAGACAACAAAAAAAAATTTGAAACAAGCCGTACCTATTCTCTAAAACTCATCTCAAGTTTTTTCTTTTCCATGAAATTTTATTACCTGCACATACTTATAAATCAGTAAAATTCAACTTTCTTCAAGTTTTCTGGCATCTTGCATTTTTCCCCTCTAGAATTAAATGGCTATGATCAGGAGTTATGAAAATCTTAAAAATATACATAAAAGTGAATGTTACCAATTTGAGGTTTCAGAGTTAGGTCTTGGATGGGGAGAGGGAAGCCTGTACTTCAACATATAGTCATCACAGGTGACTGTGATCCACACTCTTGAAAGCTCCCTGGAATTCCACGGAAGAACAGGCATTGAACAAGCTTTAATGTTTACTAATAGTCTATGTGTGACTACAGTAATGGATTAAAATGACAAAAAAGCATTGAACTTTAGAGGATGAAATACACGTATAAGACAAGTAGATAAAAACTATAAAAGTCTGATGAATGAGTCACATCACCACAAAAGCAGGTAAGTGGGGAACACTGAGAACTAGAGTAACAGAAATGGTATTGAGAGAAAAAAGGCATTTAAGCTCTGTCAATGAGGCAAAGAGCTCAATAAACAAGAATTTTTCTAAGACTCCTTAAAATTAACATTTATATATTTAGTGTTTATGTGCGTTTAAGTGTGGTGGTTAGAGGACAACTTAAACAGTCAATGTTTATTTCCCGGGGATCAAACACAGGTCACCAGACTTGGCAGCAAGTTAGCTATGGAGGGATCTTGCCAAAGGCAGAACAATGATAAGCAAAGTCCAGAGCAGAGGGAGATTTACCTGTTTGAATATACATTCTTAAAAAGCAGAGTGCAGGTTCTAGTACAACCCATATGATATAGACATAAGTTAACTTTGTTAGAAAAGAAAGTGGTCCTTAGTGGCTACTTTCTGGATTATTACTATTGGATACTGGAAACTAGGGGCAGCATTAAAGCTTTTAGTTTCACATCTCCACCCTCTTCATAAAGCTCACACTGTACACTGTACACTGTGGCTGGAACTCACACAGCTTAGTGAGACAGCAACTGTGATCCTGAATTCCTTCCTCCTACACAGCTTCACAGGCATGCTCATTTCCACTCTAGATCTTTATCAGTCCTAACGTTCATTTCTTTTTCTTTTTCTTTTTTCTTTTTTCTTTTTTGGATTTGAGACACGGTTTCTCTGTATAGTCCTGGCTGTCCTGGAGCTCACTCTGTAGACCAGGCTGGCCTTGAACTCAGAAATCCGCCTGTTTCTGCCTCCCAAGTGCTGGGATCAAAGGCGTGTGCCACCACCGTTAAGAAACGACTAACGTTCGTTTCTTAAATTGAGAACTCTCACAGTTTCTCATTGGCACACCTTGTGCTCTGGAGTCATTAGTAAGTATATTAGAGATCAGCTGACCACATTTCAATATTTACACTGATAGCTATCTTCTACGTGACAAATGCACAGATAGTATATACAGAGGGGGCCTGATGGAACACAGCATGATACAGGGATACTTCATCTCACCATTAAGAATTCAAAACTTTTTTATATACACATTTGACTAACAGAAATTGGATATGCTGGGGACTGTTGTAAATTTTCAAGAATTGTAGTTTGAAAAATATGTAGTAAAGATCCTGTTACAAGAAAAGTTGTATGTTCTGATAAAAAGATCCTCCCCCAAAGATTCCTCATTCAAATTTAAATAAAATGAATCATAAATAAAAGTAAAAGTTTAAATAGTTTTGAGATGATGATGAACAAGATAGTATGATCAAATATGGAGCCAATGCACAGGGGAATTCTCCAGAGACTCTACACGAAGGAACTGGATATAACTATAGAAGGTATATA